>PVHX01005380.1:0-63210 GCA_004024805.1 Geosciurus inauris | reverse complement strand
TCATCTATTGAAGGACATCTGTGTTGCTTCCACAGTTTTGCAATTGTGAATTGTGCTGCTATAAACATTGAAGTGGCTGCTTTACTGTAGTGTGCTGTTTTTAAGTCTTTAGGGTATAGTTTTATTTCTTCTTCACTACATGTATGTTTTTAATTTTTTAAACCTTATTTTTGCTGCCTATCACCTCTATTATATGCTAGAGAGGAGTAGTGAGAGTGATACCTCTTCAGAGTCTAATCTTAGTTGGAAAGTCTTAGTCTTTTTTTTTTTTAATATTTTTTAGTTGTTGATGGATCTTTATTTTATTCATTTATTATTTATATGTGGTGCTGAGGATCGAACCCAGTGCCTCATGCATGCTAGGCAAGCGCTCTACCACTGAGCTACAGCCCCAGCCCCGAAAGTCTTAGTCTTTCCCCATTAATTACAATGTTAGCTTAACATTCTTGTTAGATGTCCTTTATTACAATGATGTGCCTTTCTATTCTAGTTTACAGAGACTTTTAAATAACAAATTGATGTTAAATATGGTCAAATGTTGTTTCTGCACCTATCAGAGTTATGTTGCTAAATCTTTAACAACAGACATTCTGAGGTATTCAAACTATAAATAGTCATGTTATACAGAATTTTTTGATTCCTTACTTTTTTTAAAATTTAGTGTTATAATTTTTTCTTTGTTTTTACATTGGCCTATTTGTGTTTTTGTATGTGTATATAAAGCACATAGATGGATCTTACTTTTTTACTTTCAAACTATCTAAGAAAAAAACAGGTTTAAACCATTTGCATTTAATGTTTTATTGGTATTTTTAGTTTTAAATCTAACAAATACTGTCTGTATATTATGCTAATCACTTTTTCTTTATACAACTTTTCCTCCAGTAAATCCTATTTCTGGATTAAGTTTATATTTTCTTATGATTTCATTCTTTGTCCTTTGTTGAGTTATTAGCAATACCCATTTTAGGGACATTTTAAGGTAGATGAATTTGATCTTCACCCATCACAATCTGATTTCAGGTAGTAATATACAACTTAACATCATGCACAGAAATCTTAAAACAGTAAACATCCATAATCTCCTTCTTGGACTTGATGTTATTATCATATATTTGTGTCTATCTGTGTTATAAACCCCACATTATTGTTATTTTTGCTTGCAACTGCTAATTTTCTTCAAAGTAGTTTTGAAATAAGCAATCAATTATTTTATATAGACTTATATAGTTATAATGACTAATGTTCTTCAATTTTATATAGATTTTTATTTCAATCTGGCATCATTTTCCTTCTGCCTTATTTCAGTATTTGTTTTTTCAGAAATGAAGGCAAGATCAATAATACTTTAAATATACAAAAAATCACAACAATTTACCACCACACATCTATCATTCAAGAAAAATACAATGCAAGTCCCATATGTAGTCTAATTTTGTAATATTTACATCAAAAAGGTAAAAAGAAAGATGTAAAATCAATTTTAATAAACTATATACTATACCAAAATTTTTATTATTTAATAAATATTTTAAAATAAATGATTTTACATTTGGTATACCAAATATTAATTTCTGATGAGAATTTCATAATTATAGCACATCTTAATTTGGACTATACATATTTCAAGTGCTCAAAAGCTACAGATGTGCAGGGGTTGCTATGTAGGATATTATGGATAGAAATGTTATGACTGGGATATTGCAGCAAGATGGCGGCTTAGATGGATGCAGCGGTCAGTCTCACCAGAACTGAAGATTGAAAATGTGGTAATACCACCTCCTAGCCAGCTTTTGGGCATCACCCTACAGCTACCTCCACAGGAAATTTCACTTGCGCTTGTAAGCAGGGCCACCAGACAACAGCCATTGCCACAGCGTGACTTCAGCAGCGGCAGCGTAGAGCAGCTAGGGGCGGCTCGGAGCCCCAGCCCAGGGCTGGCCCCGGGCAAGGACTGCTTCTACACGAGATACCTGGCTCCAGCGCCCACCCAACCACACAGTGGCTCTCATGGACCCACAGCCCCAGCCACTAGCCACTGGGGAGCACAGATTCAGGGTGGGAGATGCTCCAGAGATGCCAGCAGACACAGCTCAGCCCAAGGACAGCCAGGGCCCACTCCAGTTCTGCCCCAGAGTTCCTGAGGAGCGGCAGGAGCTGCAGAGGGCCCAGATCTGCCCAAAGGAACCTCCACGGGTGTCCAGCCAACAGGATACCAGGGACTGCTACCTTGAGCCTCTGGGGAGCCCAGTATCAGGGGGGCATTGGACAGCAACTCGGTACAAACTTTGGCGGCAAAGCAGCTGTGAATTAGTATCTCCACCAGTGACTCAGAGTTTCACCCTATTATGAAACCCACACCCAGGCCACCAGCGGAGAAAGTCCAGCAAGCAACTAACAATGCCACCTACTGGAGGAGAAAGGAACCATACCTGTTTATTTACATTGAGACTTTTTATTTTTTTATTATTATTTTTTTTTTATTTTATTATTTTTAATTTTCTTCTATTCTTATTTTTTATTTTTACCTTTATCTTTTTCTCCTAATATTTCTATTGTTTAATATTTTTGTTTTATTTCTCTGCTCTTTCCTTTCTTTCTCTTTCCTTCCCTCTTTTCTCAATCACTCTTTTCCTACCCTCCAATCCCCAACAGCTGTAAAACCAAATATTTGTTATACAATGGGATATAGTAGATTGGGATTTCTGAACTGAATACTAGAGTGGTACTTATAGTCTTGTATCTCCCACTTGCCTATGTTTTATTTTTCTTGCTATCATCTCTCCTCACTGTACTCTTCTTTTCTTCCTCCTTACCGGTCTTCCCCAACTCTCTGTTGCTCTTTCTAGTAATAGCCAACTTCTCTTGGATTCCTTTTTCATGCTTTCTAAGATCTAATAACCATATCCTCACTTCCTACTCCCCAATATTCTATCCTACACCCTACCATCCAGTGTCCCTAGCCCACCAATAGGAACTATAGACCCTTGTGCAAACTTATTGGCTACATAGTAGATTGTAAAAGAACTCATAATTGGTGTATATCGTGACTAAACTGTAAATGTATTTGGGAGCTGTTAGGAGCTACTTGGTTTGAAACTATATATTGCTTGTATTGTGATCGACCAATATTGGTCTCCCCTTTAAAAGAGTGGTATTGAAACCCTGCAGGGAAACTATACACATATAGGAGTAAAAACTGTAACAACTTGGATCAACAGAGCTAGAAGGAAAAACACAAAAACATCATGAAAAAACAAGGGAAGAAAATGACTCAATAAACCAAGATTCTTCAATATTAGAATCCATGGTCAGTACAGCAGAAGAAACGACAGAACAGGAATTCAGGACATACATAATTAAAATGTTCTGTGACTTAAAGAACGATATAAGAGGGCAAGCAGAGTCAGCAAAAGATCATTTTGATAAAGAGATACATAGGCAAATACAGGAAGTAAAAGGTCACTTTAATAAGGAGATAGAGATTATGAAAAGAAACCAAACAGAAATCCTTGAAATGAAAGAAACAATAAACCTATTCAAAAACTCAATGGAGAGTATCACCAACAGATGAGACTACTTGGAAGACAGCACCTCAGACAATGAAGATAAAATATTTAACCTTGAGAATAGAGTTGACCACACAGTGAAGATGGTAAGAAACCATGAACAAAACATTCAAGATCTATGGGATCACATTAAAAGACCAAACTTAAGAATTTTTACGATAGAGGAAGACATAGAATTCCAAACCAAAGGAATGAACAACTATTCAATGAAATAATACCAGAAAACTTTCCAAATATGAAGAATGAATTGGATAATCAAATTCAAGAGGCATACAGGACACCAAATGTTCAAAATCACAACAGACCTACACCAAGGCACATCATAATGAAAATGCTTAACATTCAGATCAAGGAGAGAATCTTAAAAGCCACAAGAGAAAGGAATCAGATTACATATAGGGGGAAGCCAATTAGGATCACTGCAGACTTCTCAACCTAGACCCTGAGAGCAAGGACATCATGGCAAAGCATATACAAGCGCTAAAAGACTGTGGATGCCAACCAAGAATCTTATATCCAGCAAAATTAAGTTTTAGATTTGAAGATGAAATAAAAACCTTCCAAGATAAACAAAAAATAAAAGAATTCATAGCAAGAAAGCCGGCACTACAGAACATTCTTGGTAAAATATTCCATGAGGAGGAAATGATAAACAACAATGAAAACCTGCAGAGGGAGGAACTACACTAAAGGCCAATCAAAGGAGAAACCAAGTCAAGTTAAAAACTAAGAATAAACCAAAATCTCTGCAAATACAAACCATGTCTCCATGATAACATTGAATGTCAATGGCCTAAATGCAGCAATTAAAAGACACAGACTGGCAGATTGGATTTTAAAAAAAGACCCAACAATATGCTGCCTCCAAGAGACTCATCTCATAGAAAGAGATACTCACAGATTGAAGGTGAAAGGATAGAAAAAAATTTATCACTCACATGGACTGTTTAAACAAGCAGGAGTTTCCATCCTCATTTCAGATAAAGTAGACTTCAAACCAAAATTAGTGAAAAGGGATAAAGAAGGTCATTTCATACTGCTTACGGGAATCATATATCAATAAGAAATAACAATCTTAAATATCTATGCCCCAAACAATGGGGCATCCATGTACGTCAAACAAACCCTTCTCAAATTCAAGAACCAAATAGATCCCAACACAATAGTATTGGGTGACTTTTTTTTTTAAATTTTTTTAGTTGTAGATGGACACAATGACTTTATTTATTTATTTTTTTATTTTTTTATGGGTTGCTGAGGATCGAACTCCATGCCTCACACGTGCTAGGCGAGCACTCTGCCACTGAGCCACAACCTCAGCCCTAGTACTGGGTGACTTTAACACAACTCTCTCACCACTGGACAAATCTTTCAAACAAAAACTAAACAAGTAATCTACAAGACTTAAAAGAACAATCAATGATCTAGACTTAATGGGTATATATAGAATATTCCATCCTTCCACAAGCAAATACATATTTTACTCAGCAGCACATGGATCCTTCTCCAAAATAGATCATATGCTATGCCACAAAGCAAGTCTTAGTAAATACAAAAAGATAGAGATACTACCCTGCATTCTATCTGACCATAATGGACTGAAACTAGAAATTAATGACAGCTCTAAAAAAAAGAAGCCACTATCACACCTGGAGACTCAATAATTTCCTATTGAACAATGCATGGGAAACTGAAGACATCAGGGAAGAGATTAAAAAATTATTGGAGATAAATGAGAACTCTGATACAACATACAAAATCTCTGGCACACTATGAAGGCAGTGCTAGGAGGAAAGTTCATTGCATTAAGTTCATATATTCAAAGAGCTAAAAGTCAGCAAATCAATGATTTGACACTACAACTGAAAGCCCTAGAAAAAGAAGAACAAAGCAACACCAAAAGAAGTAGAATACAGGAAATGATTAGAATTAGAGCTGAAATCAATGAAATTGAAACTCAAGAAACAATCCAAAAAATTGATAAAACAAAAAGCTGGTCCTTCGAAAAAATAAACAAAATTGACAAACCCTTAGCCACCCCAACAAAAAGAAGGAGAAAGAAAACCCAAATTACCAAAATTTGTGATGAAAAAGGAAACATCACGACAGACCCTGCTGAAATACAGAGGATAATCAGAAACAATTTTGAAAACTTATATTCCAGTAAAATGAAAAACCCTGATGAAACCGACAAATTCCTAGACACATATGACCTACCCAAACTGAACCAGGAGGACATTCATGACTTAAACAGATCAATTACATGCAAGGAAATAGAAGAGGCCATCAAAAGCCTTCCAACCAAGAAAAGCCCTGGACCAAATGGACTCTCAGCCGAGTTCTACAAGACCTACAAAGAAGAACTAACTCCAATACTCCTCAAATTATTCCACAAAATAGAAAGAGAAGGAACCCCTCTAAACTCATTCTATGAGGCTAGTATCACCTTGATTCCAAAACCAAAAAGAGACACTTCAAAAAAGGAAAATCTCAGCCTAATATCCCTGATGAATATAGATGCAAAAATCCTCAATAAAATTTTGGCAAATCACATACAAAAGCGTATTTAAAATATAGTGCACCATGATCAAGTGGGGTTCATTCCAGGGATGCAAGGTTGGTTCAACATACGGAAATCAATACACGTAATCCATCACATCAATAGTCTTGAAGACAAAAATCACATGATTCTATCAATTGATGCAGAAAAAGCATTTGACAAAATACAGCACCCTTTCATATTAAAAACGCTAGAGAAACTAGGGATAGTAGGAACATACCTCAACATTGTTAAAGCAATATATGCTAAGCCCAAGGCCAACATCATCCTAAATGGAGAAAAATTGGAAGCATTCCCTCTAAAAATGGGAACAAGACAAGGATGCCCTCTCTCACCACTCCTATTCAATATAGTTCTTGAAACTCTAGCCAGAGCAATTAGACAAATGAAGGAAATTAAAGGGATATGAATAGGGAAAGAAGAACTCAAACTATCATTATTTGCAGATGACATGATTCTATACTTAGAGGATCCAAAAAGTTTCACCAGAAAACTTCTAGAACTGATAAATGAATTCAGCAAAGTTGCAGGATATAAAATAAATATCCATAAATCAAATGCATTTCTATATATCAGCAATGAGTCCTCTGAAAGAGAAATTAGAAAAACCACTCCATTAGCAATAGCCTCCAAAAAAATAAAATACTTGGGAATCAGTCTAACAAGAGTGGTGAAAGACCTCTACAACAAAAATTACAAGACACTAAAGAAAGAAATTGAAGAACATCTTAGAAGATGGAAAGACCTCCCATGTTCCTGGATACGCCAAATCAATATCATTAAAATGGCCATACTACCCAAAGCGCTATACAGATTCAATGCAATCCCAATTAAAATCCCAAAGGCCTTTCTTATAGAAATAGAAAAGGCAATCATGAAATTCATTTGGAAAAATAAGAGACCCAGAATAGCCAAAGCAATCCTGAGCAAGAAGAGTGAAGCAGGAGGTATCACAATACCAGACCTTAAACTTTACTACAAAGCAACAGTAACAAAAACAGCATGGTACTGGCGCCAAAATAGACATGTAGACCAATGGTACAGAATAGAAGACACAGAGAGTAATGCACATAAATACAGCTATCTCATACTAGACAAAGATGCCAAAAACATACATTGGAGAAAAGATAGCCTTTTCAACAAATGGTGCTGGGAAAACTGGAAATCCATATGCAGTAAAATGAAACTTAACCCCTATCTCTCACCATGCACAAAACTCGACTCAAAGTGGATCAAAGACCTAGGAATTAGACCAGAGACCTGGCGTCTAACTGAGGAGAAAGTAGGCCCAAATCTTCATCACGTTGGATTAAGCCCTGAATTCCTTAACAAGACACCTATAGCACAAGAAATAAAAGCAAGAATCAATAAATGGGATGGACTTAAACTAAAAAGCTTCTTCTCAGCAAAAGAAACTATCAATGAGGTGAACAGAGAGCCTACATTCTGGGAGCAAATTTTTGCCACACATACATCAGATAGAGCACTGATCTCCAGGATATATAATGAACTCAAAAAACTTAACACCAACAAAAACAAACAACCCAATCAATAAATGGGCTAAGGAGCTGAATAGAAACCTCTCAGAAGAAGATATACAATCAATAAATATATATATGAAGAAATGTTCATCATCTCTAGCCATTAGAGAAATGCAAATCAAAAGTGCCCTCAGATTTCATCTCACATCAGTCAGAATGGCAGTTATCCAAAATACCAGCAACAGTAAGTGCTAGCGAGGATGTGGTGAAAAAGGTACACTCAAACATTGCTGGTGGGATTGCAAATTGGTGCAACCAATCTGGAAAGCAGTAAGAGTATTTCTTAAAAAACTTGGAATGGAACCACCATTTGATCCAGCTATCCCACTCCTTGGCCTATACCCTAAAGATTTAAAAACAGAACAGTACAATAAAGCAATCACTTCAATGTTTATAGCAGCACAATTCACAATTTTCAAAACTATGGAAGCAACCCAGATGCCCTTCAACAGATGAATGGATAAAGAAACTGTGGTACATACACACAATGGAATATTATTCAGCAATAAAAGAGAATAAAATTATGGCATTTGCAGGCAAATGGATGGAATTGGAGAACATTATGCTAAGTGAAGTAAGCCAATCCCAAAAAACCAAATGCTGAATGATCTCTCTGATTAGTGGCTGATGATACATAAGGGAGGTGGGAATGGGGAACATAGGTGAAATGGAAGAACTTTGGATGTGGCAGGGGGGAGGTGGGAGGAAGGAAAGGAGAATGGGTATAGTAATGATGGTTGATTGAGATGGTCATCACTACCCTTGGTGCATGTATGAAGACACAAATGGTGTGACTCTATCTGGTTTGCAACCAGAGAAATGGAAAAATTGAGCTCTATATATGTACTATGACTTGAAACACATTTAAATAAAATAATTAAATTTTTTAAAAAAAGAAATGTTATGACTGGATAAACATCTATGGTTACGTTTTTAGGATTGACAGTATGAACCCTAGGCAGAGTAAAGAGTAATCAATGACTATTTTATAGGTAACTAACTGTGTACTATGACAATTTCATGTCTTCTTTCTATGATTTCTTCATTCTCATAAATACACCATCTTGGATGTATGATCATCTTGGACTTATGCCTAAGATAGTTATAAATAAAGACTAGGAGAGGTCATGGAATCAGCTGGCCAGGCTTTAAATAATGGAGTTTGCCACCTCTTTTCTTAGTTTTAAAATACAAAAATGCTGAAAAAATATGTGAGCCATATATACCTGACCCAAACCTCTCTGCAAATTTGTGCTGAACAACTGCATCTGTGTGACTTTCTGCTTGTGATCTAGCTTCTGATGGCATTCAATTCTCTGTAAAAACTTTCTACAATATGAATGCATGTGTCCCTCCAAATTTGAATGTTAGAACTTAAATCTCAATGTGACAATACTAAGAAATAGGGCCTTTTTCTTTTCAGAAGTGAATTTGCTTTGAAGATAGAGTATTCATGAATAGTTAGCAACCTATAAAACCATATGCTAGGAGAAGATTTTGCCTATTTGCTCTTCCACTCTTCTACCATGTGAGGACACAGCCAAAAGGCCTTCACCATATGCCAAATATGATGCTTTAATCTTGGACTGCAGCCTCCAGAGCTGTAAGAAATAAATCACTGTTATAATAAATTACTCAGTCTTTAATATTTTGCTATGGAAGAACAAATGGACTAAGCCACTTTCCCGAAGTTCTTCTAAGCAGCTAAATATAAATTACTCAAGTTCCTCAAGTTCTTTGATTAGCTCTCTGCACAGATCTGATACACTTTTAAGAAGTTTTAAACTTTGGATTTTGACTAGAACTTTTGTATAGTGTGACTACACTCTTCTCCAAAATGTGTTTTACCTTTTGTGTGTTTTCCCCTTTTTGTAGTATATTCCAACTTTTATGAGAAAGAGTCTGTATATATGTAAAGTCAGGAGTTTGGGTGAAGAGGAATGATTTCCTTTACCTAATATACCTGCCATTCATCTGAAACAGTATTGCCATTCAGGTACCTACTGCCTTAGAAAAAAAGACCTAACACTCAGAAGGAATGCTCCCAGTAGTCTAGCAGATTCTCCTATTAAAGACTTTCCCTCATAGTCAGAACTATCAGGGAATCATATCAAAATATCCAAATATTTCCAGCTATATTGTTCAATAAGAAAACCCATGTAAACATAGTCTCTTAACATTAACAGATATTTAAGTAAGAACATTTGAGATATACCTCTGATATAAAAGCAAATAAAAAGGTACACAGAAGATTGTCTTCAACGTTTTTCCTCTTTTAATTTTACTAAAAATTGGCCAGGCATGGTGGCTCACACATATAATCCCATCAGCTCAAGAAGCTGAGTCAGGAGGATTGTGTGTTCAAAGCCAGCCTCAGCAACTTAGCGAGGCACTTAGCAACTCAGCAAGAACCTGTCTCTAAATAAAATATTTAAAAATGTCTGGGGATGTGGCTCAGTGGTTAAACACCCTGAGATCAATCCCCAGTACCAAAGAAGAAGAAGAAGAAGAAGAAGAGGAGGAGGAGGAGGAGGAGGAGGAGGAGGAGGAGGAGGAGGAGAATGGTTCTACATGTTTTTCTAAAGGTGCATGGATGGAGAAAGAACTGATATATGTATTGCTATGTTCAGCTTCTCCCTCATATGCTTCCATATCTGGAAGGCTGCATGACCTATTGGCTGTGATTTGGGATTCGAAATCAGAGTGGCCTAGGTCAAAATCCTGTTACCAATATATACTAGTCCACTGCATTGCAAATGTTTATCTTTTTGCATCAATTTTCTCATGTGTAATACAAATATAGTATATATAAAGCTAATAAAATAAGTTTAAATCATATCACATCCATAAAGTATTACAGTGCCTGACACAGACAAATCTCAATTAACGTCATCTCTGGGTCTTTCTGATTCTTAATTTCTCTGCAATATGTCATTTTTATTTTACTATTGTGTGTTATATATTCTTGTTTTATTGTTAAAATTGTGTGTAGATATCTCTAGCAATTATATAAATGCAAATTAAAACTACACTGAGATTCTATCTTACCCCTATCAGAATGGCCATTATCAAGGATACAAATAACAATAAATGTTGGCGAGGATGTGGGGAAAAAGTACACTCATACATTGCTGGTGGGACAGCAAATTGATGTAACCACTCTGGAAAACAACACGGAGATTCCTCAGAAAACGTGGAACAAAACCACCATTTTACCCAGTTATCCCATTCCTCAGTATATGCCAAAAGGACCTAAAAACAACATACTACAATGACACAACCATATCAACATCAATGTATATAGCAGCTCAATTCACAATAGCTAAGCTGTAGAACTAGCCTAGGTGCCCTTCAACAGATGAATGGGTAAAGAAAATGTGATATATATGCACAATTGAACATTACTCAGCCAAAACAAAAAATGACTTTATGACATTTGCCAGAAAATGGGTGGATCTGGAGAGTATTATGCTGAGCAAAACAAGCCAGTCCCAAAAAACCAAAGGTCAAATACTCTGTCTGATATGTGGATGCTAACAACAATAAGGGGGCATGGGGAATAGAAGTTCAGTAGATTAGACAAAGTGGAATAAAGAGAAGGGAAGGAGGAGAGGAATAGGAAAGACAGTGGAATGAATTAACTCCCCCATGTACATATAAATACACCACAGTGAATCTCCACATCAGATACAACCACAAGACTGGGATCCTAATTAGAATAAGATGTATTCTATGTTTGTATAAATATGTCAAAATTTATTCTACTGTCATATATAACTAAAAGAATATTTTAAAATAAAAAGAGAAAAATATGTAGAAAAGCAATAGAGACTGAAGTAGAGGAATTTACCACCAAAATAAGCTAATGCCTTCTCTTTGATTGGCATCCATGTAAGTGGCTGAGTCAAAGTAGTCAATAGTGGAAGTAGGATTAGAATTTTTATTGGCACCATTTCCTTTTTTTTATTGATAAAGCCTAGAAGTACTTCAAATATTTCCAGCAGCAAGTTGCTGTTTTCTTGTACTTAGCATGTGACCTGTCAGAGGGTTATTCTAAGCATTCTTGCTCTACGTTAAGTTTTATGAAGATGAGGTATTCCTGCCCCCCAGAAGGGTCTTCCCTATGCTCCTTTCCTTGGTCGTGTGGTGCACTGTTGTTGCTTGATAACTGAGTCACTGGGTCAGGACTAGCATCAGGGGCAAGGATACTTTTAGTTCTCTTGCTCAAACCTCAGTTTTAGGAAAATCTTGTGTAAAGCGATCATTTTTCCTTCTTTCTATCCCTCAGGAAGAGTTGACCTTTTCCTGTTTCTAGGTGTGGGAGGTTTTTCCACGCCTGCTCCTTGGTGGCTTAGACTTATAACTGTTGGCCCACAGTCAGTTCAAGAATTTGTTCATTTTCCTTGTTTTGTTTTTGTTTTTGTTGTTTTTGATTTTTTTCACTTGATGGTGATCACCTTTCTTCCAGTCTCTGTCAAAAGTGAAACAGTTCTTAGCCAGGCACGGTGGCCCAAGCCTATAATCCCAGCACTTAGGGAGGCTGAGACAGGAGAATTGCGAGTTCAAAGCCAGCCTCAGCATTGGAGAGGCACTAAGCAACTCAGTGAGACTCTGTCTCTACATAAAACACAAAATAGGGCTGGGGATGTGGCTCAGTGGTTGAGCAACCCTGAGTTCAATCCCTGGTACCAAAAAAAAATAAAAAAGTGAAAGAGTTCTTACAGTTTTTGTGAAACTTCCATGCTTGCAGGGTCTTATCACTCTGGAAATCAGCTCTTCTGGTTGCTGTGAACAAGAATCCTCAAGCTTTGAAAACCGAGACTCTCAGAGTGCCAGGGAGCTATAGATTAAAAAGTGCCCATATATATATATTCAAGTATGCATATATATATGTGCATATATATGTTGATATTTTTGAAAAGCCTACAGGATATTCACTGAGAGAAAATCAAGACAACTTGGCCATCAAGTTGACTTACACTACTTCTATAGACTAAAGCAGAAATAGACAAAACTTAAGCATTAAATGGAGAGAGCTTGAAAGAATGGAGGAGAGGATATAAAAGAGGAGAAAACAGTCCTCCAAACGTGAATTCAGACACATCTGAGTGTTTTTTTTTAATTTAATTATTTTATTTAAATGCATTTCAAGTCATAGTACATATACAGAGCTCAGTTTTTCCAATTCTCTGGTTTCAAATCAGATAGAATCACATTATTTGTGTCTTCATACCGGCACCAGGGGCAATAATGACCCTCTCAATCAACCATCATTACTATACGCATTACCCTTTCTTTCCTCCCACCTCCCCCCTGCCGCATCCAGAGCTCCTGCATTTCTGCTATGTTTCCCATTCCCATCCCCCTTATGTATCCTCATCCACTAATCAGAGAGAACATTCGGCATTTGGTTTTTTGGGATTGGCTTACTTCACTAAGCATAACATCTGAGTGTTTTGAGCCAGTGAAGAGCATGAAAAACTTAGAGGGGATTAAAAAGTATACAAGAGTTTTTAATGTATATAAATATATATTTTTAGCCGTAGATGGACACAATGTCTTTATTTTATTGCTTTGTATGTGGTGTTCAGGATAGAACCCAGGGCCTCACGCATGCGAGGCAAGCGCTCTACCACTGAGCTACAATCCCAGCCCCAGTATACAAGAGTTTTGCAGAGCGTTTTGAATTGGTTCTACGTTAAAGGTTTTGAATTATATAATAAAAGCTTGAATCTCATTTTTACATTGCTTCTTATCACTTATGGTTTTGTTCCTTTAAATGTGATTCTTTGCAGAATCTTTAAATTAAATCATTAAATCTGGGACTTAGTGATAAGGTTGAATTTACATTGAAAGAATTCCTGCCATGAGGCAAATTGGACAATATTAGTAAATAATATAAATGTTATGTCATGATGGATAGAATCATTCTTTCAGGGAAAATTGCCTATTTGTGGACAGTAGGACAGTTTCCCTGTCCTCTACTCTTTTCCTTGCTACATTGACTTAACCTCAGCACTCATGAACAACCTCCATCTAGAACACATGCAAGTGTCCTGTTATAGAATACTACTATGGGTAATAGAAGCCCCCTCAGTGTTCCCAGCACCATGCTCAACCATAGAATGCTACTCAGCTCATTATGGCATTCTGATGTTTTCCTTGCTACTTCCCAGAAAAAATTTTGTTCACCTAAATTATACAGTGTTAATAGAAGGAAGCCTAACTCTTCACCTGTCAGAGAAAGATGGATACTATTTATCTTCAAATGTCAATATCTGTCAAGTGCTCTGTTTATATTTGAATATCTGTTCTGCTGAAATGATGAAATGCTCATACAGAACCCCCATCCTTTTATTCAATGTTCCACTTTCCAAAATTTCAGTTACTTGTACTCAAGCATGATCTGAAAATATTAAATGGAAAGTTTCTAAAATACATAATTCATGTTTAAAATCACATGATTCATCATTCTGAGTAGTGAGATGATATCCCACTCTTCCCATCTGGCACATGAATCATCTCTTTAGCCAATGTATCCACATTGTATACACCACCCACCTGTTATTCACTGAGTCATCATTTCAGTTATCAGATTGACTCCACAGTTATCACAGTGCTTTCTTTTTCTCAACCTTTATTTTATTTTTTTTCATATTTAATTTATTTATTTGTTCTATTTAAGCTTACATGTTAACAGAGTGCAATTTGATTCATTATACACAGATGGAGAATAACATTTCATTTCTCTGATTGTAAGTTATATAGAATCACAACATACATGCAGTCATACATAAAGCAAGGGCTATGATGACCATCATATTCCACCACCTTTATTGTCCCCATGCCCCCTCCCTGTAAGGGACACCCCTGTGAACAGAGTTCCTCCATTGTTCCCGTGTCCCTCCCTGCATTATGGATCAGCATCCACTTATCAACGAGTACATTCGGCATTTGGTTTTCTGAGATTGGCTTACTTCACTTAGCATGATATTCTCCAACTCCATCTATTACCTGCAAATGCCATAATTTTATTCCATTTTATTGCTGAATAATATTCCATTGTGTATATACACAGTTTCTTTATCCATTCATCTATCAAAGGGCATCTAGGTTGGTTCCACAGTCTAGCTATTGTGAATTGAGCTGCTATAAACATTGAAGTGGCTGCGTCATTGTAGTATGCTGTTTTTAAGTCTTCTGGGTATAGACCCAGGAGTGGGATAGCTGAGTCAAATGGTGGTTCCATTCCAAGTTTTCTAAGGAATCTCCATACTGCTTTCCAGATTGGTTGTATCAATTTGCAGTTCCACCAGCAATGTATGAGCATGCCTTTTTCCCCACAACCTCGCTAACACTCATTGTTGTTTTTATTCCTGATAATTGCCATTCTGACTGGTGTGAGATGAAATCTTAGTGTAGTTTTGATTTGCATTTCTCTGACTGCTAGAGATGTTGAACACTTTTTCATATATCTGTTGATGGATTGTATATCTTCTCTGAAGTTTGTGTTCAGCTCTTTGGTGCATTTATTGATTGGGTTGTTTGTTTTTTTGATGATAAGTTTTTTGAGTTCTTTATACATCCTGGAGATTAGTTCTCTATCGGATGTGTGTGTGGCAAAGATTTGTTCCCAGAATGTCAGTTCTCTGTTCACTTCGTTGATTATTTTGCTGAGAAGCTTTTTAGTTTGAATCCATCCCATTTATTGATTCTTGATTTTTTTTTCTTGTGCTATAGAAGTCTTGTTGAAGTATGGTCCTAATTTGACATGATAAAGGTTTGGGCCTATTTTTTCTTCTATTAGGCATTGGGTCTCTGGTCTGATTCCCAGGTCCTTGATCCACTTTGAATTAAATTTTGTGCATGGTGAGATATAGGGGTTTAGTTTCATTTTGCTGCATTTGGCTTTCTAGTTTACCCAGCACCATTTGTTGAACAGGCTATCTTTTCTCCAGTGTACATGTTTGGCTCCTTTATCTAGTATAAGGTAACTGTGTGTAAGTGGGTTCGTCTCTGTGTCTTCCATTCTATACCATTGGTCTACATGTCTATTTTGGTGCTAGTACCATGCCGTTTTTGTTACTATAGCTTTGTAGTATAATCTGAGGTCAGGTATTGTGATGCCTCCTGCTTCACTCTTCTTCTTCCAAATGAATTTCATGATTGCCTTTTCTTTCTTTCTTTTTTTTTTAACATGGACACAGTGTCTTTATTGTGTTTTTTTAATTTATTTTTATGTGGTGCTGAGGATCGAACCCAGTGCCTCACACATGGGAGGCAAGCACTGTGCCACTGAGCCACACCCTCAGCCCTGCCTTTTCTATTTCTATAAGGAATTATGTTGGGATTTTAATTGGGATTGCATTGAATCTATATAGCGCTTTGGGTAGTATGGCCATTTTGACAATATTGACTCTGCCTATCCAGGAGCATGGGAGATTTTTCCATCTTCTAAGGTCTTCTTCAATTTCTTTCTTCAGTGTCTTGTAGTTTGCATTGTAGAGGTCTTTTGCCTCTTTTGTTAAATTGACTCCCAAGTATTTTTTTTTTGAGGCTGTTATGAATGGGGTAGTTTTCCTAATTTCTCTTTCAGAGGGTTTATCACTGATGTATAGAAATGCAATTGATTTATGGGTGTTGATTTTATATGCTGCTACTTTGCTGAAATTGTTTATTAATTCTAGAAGTTTTCTGGTAGAATTTTTTGGATCCTCTAAGTATAGAATCATGTCGTCTGCAAATAATGATAGTTTGAGTTCTTCTTTTCCTATTCATATCCCTTTAATTTCTTTAATTGCTCTGGCTAGTGTTTCAAGGACTATGTTGAATAGCAGTGGTGAAAAAGGGCATCCCTGTCTTGTTCCCATTTTTAGAGGGAATGACTCCAATTTTTCTCCATTTAGGATGATGTTGGCCTTGTCGACCTTTATTTTAATCAATAGTGGTCCCTGCAAGAGTAATTTGAGTTTGGATATGCCATAGAAAAGCCATAATGTGTTCCCTTTAAGTAAAAAATTGAAAGTGCAATAAGATACTTTGAGAGATAGAAAGACCACGTTTACATAAGTTCTATTACAACATATTGTTATAATTGTTCTGTTTTATTAGTAGTGTTGCTGTTAATTTCTTGCTGTACTTGATTTATAAATTAAACATTGGCATAGGCATGCTTATATAGGAAACATGTATATGTATTGTGTGATATTATCCAAGGTTTCAGACATCCATTGTGGGTCTTGGCACATATTTCACACAGATAAGAATTCTACTGTATTTGCAAAACCTCCTGAGAATATTTTCACAAAACTCTTTAATTCAGAATGACTGTATCTTGCAAAACTTTTAAATAAATTTTTTGCTTTAGGGTAGAATCTTAAAGATGAATGTTAATACACTGAATGCCATATCAATATTATCCAGGACCTTAAATATAAATAAATAAGCAAAAATAGTAATGGAATAGAAATGAAGACATTTCCATGTCTTCTGAATATGTGATTTTCCAACATAAGTAGCAGAACCACCCATTAAAGATAAATCTATTATCTTGGTTCATGCCAGTATTCAGATAGTTATCTGCTAGCTTCTTGAAGTAAAATCACATGTCAAGTTGTGTTATAATCACAATAAGCAGATAGAACAAGTCAAAAATTGTATACTATGCTATGGTGCAGCAATTGCTGTACATATTTGCTCAATTTTAGTTTATAATTTTATTGCCTTTAAAAATAAAATCTATATCTGAAATGTTTATTTCTTTAGTTTTTGTGAACATTAGAGTATATTACATATAGTTTTAGCTCTGGTTTGCAATAATTTTCTCCAAATTAATTTATGATTAAAATATATCACATCTCCAAAGCCACCTTCACTTCCTAAGTAGAAAATTGTTAAAGATATATAAACCATTTTTCACTTTGGCACTATTCTTTTTTTTTTTTTAATATTTTTTTAGTTGTTGATGGATCTTTATTTTATTCATTTATTATTTATACGTCGTGCTGAGGATTGAACCCAGTGCCTCATGCATGCTAGGCAAGTGCTCTACCACTGAGCCACAACTCCAGCCCCTTGGCACTATTCTTATTACATTTTACTTTTATGTTTGGAAATTTGAGGCATTTTGCTGTCCCCACGTAGGTGGTATTGTTAGGTTTTCCCCCAACCCATACATGGGGCTTCTTTCCTCTTTGCAAGAAGTGGTAATTATTTGATTTTTCACTTATTCTTAGTTTATTCAAAGGCTTTATAATTTTCCCCAAATAAGAAGTCTATGAATTATAGAGCTCAAACCAATAGAATTGTTGAAGAATTCCTCTTTGTTATGTTTACTACATTTTTCTCAAAACGTGCTATAAATGTTTGTAAACTTTTTACTAAATGTTTCATCCTGATTTTCACATATATTTAACATTAATTTGTAATTGAGATTGGTTTGTTTATGATTACTAATTCATGAGTCTGGGGCTCCCCCAATTGTGTTCACAAAATATATATCCATTAGGTTTAGGATCTCATGCCCACAAAAGCCAAGATTCAACCAAATTTCTCTTGACTTTTTCCCCTTAGGTTTCTGCCTCAGGGCTCAATGAATTAGTAATCATCTGTATAACATTTAAAATGATAGAAAGTTATCTTAATCCAGAGATTCTCAACAGAGACAGAATTTGCTAGAGTTACCTGTGAGATTTTTTAAATTTCATAAATCATTCTCTATCTGCCCTATCTTCAACCTGAGATCATGAGATTTCTAATAAAACTAAATAAATTAAACACACACACACACAGATATGTGCTTTTTCTTCAGAGAAACTATATAGAAACATTATTTTAATGTACCAAGCAATAGAAATCAACTGTTTAAGATCTGTTTAAGAAGAGAGACATTTACCAACATTGTATTAGGTTGCTCACAAATGTTCTAATCTAATTAGCATATTCAGAATAAGGCAAATCAAAAAACTTAATAAGAGTCAGGGCAACACTCAAAACATCCTGATTCTCAACCTAAGAGAATACTGCTAGTCCCTGAACACCAGCTGCATCCCCTGCATGGCCACCATGGCTGGCTCCGGGCACTCAGCATCTGCACTGGGTCTGCTTCCTTTGCTGCACCTGGAATATGAGTGATGTTGGCCCTAGGCCACCTCCTACCATGAAAATGGGTTCTCACTTGGATTTTGGATTCTCTAGTTCCCAATTCAGAATCCAGGGTGGTGTTTCTAATTGACCCAGACAAGCCAGAAGGGATGCTGGGAGATTGGGTATCTGGCAGTTTCATCTTTTGTGTGAATTCTCAAAACATACACAATTAAACAATAGACTTATTGTTATGGACAAAAAAAGAAAATTTTACATATTTTATTTTGAACCTTTATGATATAAAAATGTTTTGAAATAGCTATATTTGTTGCTACTATTGAATATACTTATTTATTAATTTAAAAGTATTGAAATATTTTCAGTTACAGAAATAACACTGTAATGTACTGAGTCTTCATAAAAAAGCAGATATAACCAGCATTAAAACAAACAACAGAAAGCCCAATATGAAAGAATGAGAAAATTACTCATTCTAGAATAATAATTATCACTACAGAATAATACCTATTCTTATTTTGAATTTCTTATCAATCCATATACACCTTAAATCTTAATCTACCATGTATTTCTCATATAACAAAATTGGTGTTGGCCTAAGCATGAGGAGACCTAGGTTTAGATTTGGCTACACTACTGATGCACTTGCTTCTTTTAGCCACTTATTCTGCCTGTGTTTCACTTTCCTATTTTCTAAAATAGTTGTGTTGACCCATGGTTAAAAACAATCTCATAAAGCACTTGAAAGACTAATAATAATCCTCTCACGGTGAGCTCCTCCTCACCTTAGAGGAGTGATCTGGCAGTTTCATCTTTTGTGTGAATTCTCAAAACATACACAATTAAACAATAGACTTATGGTTCTGGACAAAAAAAGAAAATTTTATATATTTTATTTTGAAACTTTATGATATAAAAATGTTTTGAAATAGCTCATCACAATGATTCTCCTGGACCACTCTACCTACTTGAAATTTGCTCTCTTATCAATCTGATTTGACTGTGGTGTCATTTTCCACAAGACTCTTGTTGATGTGGTTGTTCATTGTATGTCTTCTCACTATTGAAACATAAGTTTTTGGTGGGCACAAAGTCTATCTTCTCTCTCTTTTTTCTTTTTTTTGGTACTGAGGATTGAACACACGGGTATTTGACCACTGAGCCACATATCCAGCCCTATTTTATGTTTTATTTAGAGACAAGGTCTCAGTGAGTTTCTCAGTGCCTTACCTTTACTGAGGCTGGTTTTGAACTCGCGATTCTCTCTTAGCCTCCCAAAGAGCTGGGATTACATGCGTGTGCCACCGCACCTGGCTGCAAAGTCTATCTTGTTAGCCAATGCATCACCAGCATCCAGAGCAGAGCTTGGCACAGAGCAGACACAGGACAAATATCTGTAAACAAAATTAATGAACCAAAAAGCATAATGCACTTTGAAATAGTTAAAATATCTGTAGAAATTAAAGTATCTGTATAAACATCTATTTTTCAAAAGCCACAATAGTAATCTTTTTCACATAAATCACGTGTTTCCATTGTCCATAAAACTTCAAATGTTTTACAAAATACTGCAAACATGATTTCATTTCCAATTCTGGCAGCAGAAATATATTTTACATATACCTTATAAAGAATTGCACACAAATATTTTATGTGTCTCTTTCAAAATATTTTTCTTTCCCTACAGCGGGAAAATCTGTCATGTGGGCAAGTTCCTTGTGATAAATAATACAAGATCAGAGGATGACAGTGGGCACCTACTTCTCTTTTTTGATGCTATGGTTCACCTAAGATGCTCCCATTCTTTCTTCTTTACAATGACATACCATTGCTACTGGTCTTCTAAATGCTCCTTTAATTTCTTCCCCCTGCTGCACTGCATGATTTTTATGAGGATGAACAAAGAATTACTAGTCCATTTCGATCAGCAGTAAATCTCCCTTTTGCCCTTGTTGCTTCTTAACTGTACTTTTAATCTTATTTTCTGAAAATGATTAATTTGAGTGGAAAGGTGCTATATTGCAGCATCCTTGAATAACACCTTTTCTTTCTGACTAACTGCTATTGTGGATGCAATTCACATGCATTGTACTTGGCCAAGGATTTGACACCTTCCTTGTACGATCGGACCAAAGCAGGAGCAGAGTTCATAGAACTCACAATCACACTATGGGGGACCCACCCAGATTCTTGCATTACCTTTTCTTATTAAATTGCACACATTATTTCTATCTTTGAACTCAGTTTCTTTACTCGTGGTAGTGTCACCAGAGAAGGTCTGAGAAGTTCCTGGAGAGGGAGGCCTCTACTTAGACTGTGTGAGATTCTTGATAAATATTACAAAAATGAATTTAAGAATGTGTCAGTTAGGACTGGGGTTGTGGCTCAGTGGTAGAGTGCTTGCCTAGCATGTGTGAGGCAATGGGTTCAATCCTCAGCACCACATAAAAATAAATAAAATAAAGATATTATGTTCATCTACAACTAAAAAAGATATTTTAAAAAAATGTGTCAGACATACAGATGTAGATTTATTTAGGAAAGTAGGGGGAAATGGGAGCCATCTTGAGAGATGAGAGATGTTCTGGGGGTTCTCAGGCTCTTCTTTTAAGGGAAATTGGTGGTTGGTGGGCATTGGAAAGTATGTCGGGCTAACATTAATCTGGTAATCACAGACAGTTTATAGAGGTCTGGAAATGCTCAGGGTCCTTAGGCTGATGTGATCTCTCTTCTCTGACCAATAGAAAATGTTGGGAATGTACCCTATATTGTAGGTTTCCTATCTTTCTTTGCTCAACCTATTCTATAAATATGTGTATTAGCAAGCTGATTAACAGTACACAGGGCAGTTTTCATAAGCTTTTGAATTTCAAGTAACTTTAGATTGAAAGTGAAGATTTATGGATTTCCTGGAAATTTGGGAGTGAAAACATTGGGAGATAGAACTGGACTGGGGAGTAAGAGGCCTGGGAGGAAAACTGGTTTTGAGAGTGAAGGTATGAGGAACTTTAGCACAAGGCTTTTAGATAAAGTTTTATTTTCCTTGTCCTTCATTTATCTCCTTTATATCTATTTCTTTATTTCTTCTAGTCTACCTCAGTGTGAAACTATATGCTAAAAAGTCTGTATCTCCCTAAAACTTCAGTCTAGTGTTTGATGTGGGATGTGGTCTGATAATTTTTCTACAGATTCAAATTATCCACCTTAGAAATGGAGATAGAAACAATTACTGCATTATTCACAGACACAAAATAAAACTTAAGAATTATTTTCTTATTTTAATTTGTGGAAAAAAGTAGGAATTTTTAAGAGAGCTAAACTAAGAGACAATTTGGTCAACTGATGTTAAAAATTGGTGTAATATATTGGAGGCTAGAGTAACAATCTAAGAATCAGAGATTTCAGGGTTCAGTGCTAGCTTTGTAGAACACATAATTTACATAATTTCTGATCTGGGAGCAAAAATTAAATGTTGGGGTCTTGGTTTTATTATCTGTAATTTGAGTTACTATATGAATTTAAAAGCACTATAGTCACTATTAAAGTCCTTATATTAGGGTTCAGAGAAAGAGTATATATATACACACACACACATATATATACACATATATTTGTGTATTATATATATAAACACACACATATACATATATATGTGTATATATATAATTATAAGTATATTTATTATAATATATATTTATGAAGAAGATTTATGATGGGAATTGGCTCATGAGATATAGAAGCTGAGACATCTCACTATCTACAAGTTAAAGACCAGAAAATCTGGAAGTGTCATTTAATGAGAGTCCAAAGGCCTGAAAAGAAGCTATCTGATGGTATAAGTCATGATTCAAAGGCCTGAGAATTGACAGGATGAAGGAAGATGTCAATGCTTTAAAGATCTTGATCAGGCCTGGAGTCCCTAGAACCAGGAGCATTGATATCTAAGAAGAAGATTGATGCCCCGGTCCTCAGTTCAAACAAAAAGATTAATTTTTCCCTTTTGCCTTTTTCTTGTATTCAGGCCTTTAACAGATTTGATGATGCCTGCTAACATTAATAAAGGTGATCTTTTCTTAGACTACCTATTCAAGTGCTAATCTCTTCAAGGAGCACCTTCACAGACACCCCCAGAAGCGATGTTTTGTCAGGTATCTGGGCATACTGCAAAACAGGCAAATTGACACATGAAATTAACCACCATAATTTCAAATCACACAAAATTTCCTTTTTTAGTGGTATGTATCAATAACACAGAATAGTGAATTTCATTGTGGCATATCATACATGCATATAGTACAATTTGATAATTTTCATTAGCTAGGATCTTTCCTTGCCCCTTCTCCTTCCTCCAATTCCCTTCCTCTACCCTTGTGGTGGCCTCTGTATTTTCATGAGATCTTTTTTTCCTTTTTTCTCATCAGTTTTCACTATAAGAAAATGTAAGTTATTTGTCTGAGTTTGACTTACTTTGCTTAACATAATGCACTCCAATTCCATCCATTTTCCCTCAAATGACATAATTTCATTCTTCTAATAGCTGAATAAAATTCCATTATGGATACGTGCCACAGTTTCTTTTTTTTTTTTTTAATTTTTTTTAGTTGTTGATGGATCTTTATTTTATTCATTTATTGTTTGTATGTGGTGCTGAGGATCGAACCCAGTGCTTCACACATGCTAGGCAAGCGCTCTACCACTGAGCTACAGCCCCAGCCCTGCCACAGTTTCTTTATTCATTCATCTGTTGACAAACATGTAGACTGGTTCTATAAATTAGCCATTGTGAATTATACTGCTATAAATATGGGTGTGCATTCATCACTATAGTATACTATATAGTATAGTCTTTAATTCTTTTGGATAGATACTGAGAAGTGGTACAGCTGGATCCTATGGCAGTTCCATTTTTAGTTTTCTGAGGAACCTCCACACTGATTTCCATAGTAGCTACACTGATATATATTCTCCCCAACAGTGCATAACAGTTCCTTTATTCCCCACATCCTCTCCACATTTATTGTTATTTGTATTCTTGATGATTGTCATTCTGTCTGGAGTGAGATGAACTATTTCACACAAAAAGTAAGTGAAAAGAATTTAACAAGAGGTCAACATGAGGAATCCACAGCAACTGGTAATTCCATAGAGATGAGGACAACCTAGTGTTTCCTTGTGTTAAGAATTAACACAATTAAAACTAGCTACCTTGAGAAGTAATCAAAGTTGGGTAAACAACAGAGCCCAATGGAAACTATACTCTTTTTGAGTGATCTTTATGTATGGAGGGAAGTGAAAATTTTTCTTTAGCTTCACAGTGAATTAGAGGTGAGGCTACTCACAGACCAAATTTTGAAGAACATATTTTTTTAATGGTTTTCAGATTTTTAAAAATATGTCTCTTTTTTATCCACTAAATCTTCTGTTCTCAAGGTTGTTTATTTTATTTGCTCCAAACAATGACAAAAACAATTTGCCAGGCACTTGGGGTTTCTTTCCTGTGAGCTTTGCTAAGAAGAGATGCCTTTCATTCAGCCTGGTTTTGAAACCTGTTCTCATAAACATGGTGTGCTTTGTTCTCTCTGCTCTCGGGTTAGTGATAATGTTCAACTTCTTGTAGCTCTTAGCCAAAAGAAGCTAGAAGGTCCATCACATTTTCTTCCACATTTTCAACTTTTTGCAGTTTATTATCAAGCCATTTTGTCACTGGTTTTCAAAATAGATAACCTCTTTCTTTTTGTCTTTAAGATAGGGACAAAGTGGTAGTAATGAACATGGAAATAGATAATATAACAAAAAAGGAAAAATAACAGTGAAAATTTCTAGAGATAAAGCTTACATAATGAAAGATAAAGCACACTTTTATTCTGTAAGTAGGGTGCCTAGGATTCTTTCTCTCTCTAGCTCATGAATAGGGTCCAGCGTGAGCCCATTTCCTTAGGTTATATAGGTACTCTGTATAGCTCAAGTTTGCTGCTTGAGGTCCTATTGAGTATAAAGACTCTGGGAATCATGACTGGGGTAAGATGAGAAGTGAAACACTTACATTACAGACTCTGGAAGGCCTCTTTCCTCTGCCCTTCAGAGGGCTTAGAAATTGAATGAATTAACATATGCAATACTTTCTTTTTCTTCAGCCTTCTGATGGTCCTTAAATAAACCAAATGGAAATCTTGAATGCATTTCTAGCACAGAGAATACTAAATTATGGTTTTCATAAGAAAGAACAGCAGATAAATTGAATGAGTATGTGGTGCTTAGCTATCATAATACAGCATACTACAATGAGCCATGTAATGAAACAGAACCATTGCTTTAATCCAGTGTGCTGTGAGAAAATCTCCGGTTAGCAGAAGCTAACCGGAAACTGGACAACTGGAGAATAGAGGAGGTAAAAGCATGTCAATTTAGAAGAAAGAAATAATCTATCAGCAGGACTACAGAACTCAGAACCAGAGGGAATTTCAGGGATAGGAGAGATTAAACATTTCTAATTTCTAAATCAGAGAGGCTTAGTTTTTTTAAAAAAATAAGGATAGTATATATAATATGAAGAATATTGGTCCAAATGGCCAATATTTATGTTCCTTTCTGGGTAGTAAAGTTAACTATTAACACTGAAATCTTAAATATTCATGAAGGTTCTTATTTTTTTTCCTATTGTGTAAAGAAAAAAAATCTGATTAAAACAGAAGGAAAAAGAAAGAAAAATTGCACAGAAAGAGAAGTAATAAAAAAATCCTGCTTTTTATTAAAACCTATATTTAGTTGATAAAATCCCACAGAAATAGCTGTATTCCATTTAGTGTAGTGCTGGGAAGGGGTTGTGCCTTCCAATTCATATAAACTAGGAGGAGAAGTATAACAAACAAAATATTGACTATCCTTTCAAATAGCTCAATTGGGAAATAATGATTAGTGTCAGACATAATATCACAAGGTCAATAACCTTTCATCCCACAGTGCAATATTTTACTGTGTCTGCCCCCAAAATCAGTTACAATAGACTCTACCATTTGTCATGTACATCATTTGGATTTTCTGAATGTATGAATAGTTGACCTTAACCATTCTACAACTACCAGGAGTTGAAGGTCATGCCATATGTCATTGAAAAAAGAATTTCCTCTGAATTGGCAATAAACTCTTGACTTTGACCCATGACATTAATATCATAAAGTAAAATGTTTTCTTTTTAATTTACATAGAAAAACAAACACTTATTCTACTGGATTGTTCTTTTACATCTTACAAGAATTCTGTCCATTTAAAGGAACTATTCAAGCTGCAAGATTTACTTACAGCTAAAATTAACTTTCTTAAAGAGAATACAATTCTTGAGCAATTTCTCTTATTTTCTCTACTGCATGTCTGCTAGCTAGAAAAACAAAGAGGTAGATATCAGTAACATGAATAATCCGAGAAGCCACAGACATATTTGAGAACTGAAAATGCCTTTTTATATTTAAGACCCACCTTTCAAAATATGTATTGACTATTAACTTTTTCTCTGCATGTGATCTTTTGGGGTGAAAAGAAAGGAAGGACTTTAGTTAAATACTTGCTATATTTAATATATTTAACATCTCATATAATACTGTTTCAATTATACAGTTTACAAGCTGGATTTTGTCTGCCAAATGCTCTGTAAGAAAAACACAATTTGTTCATATAGAAATAAACTAAAATTTTATTTTGTTTCATTCAAACACATCTTTCAGGCTTTTGATTTAACTTCCTTTCCTATCATACATATCAAAAAATGCAATATTTGTGTTCCTGAGTGGAAAAGAAAGTAGAATTTTTCTAAAGGATAAGCACTTAGAGAGAAACCAAGGCACCTTGATTCTCTCTTCTATCAACTTATATTTAAAACTGTGGGAAGACAGTGAACATAAAGGTAAGAAGAAAATGTGTTTTTTCCTACACGAAACTTCCACGACTTCTATTTAACAGTGATTCCTATCACAAGAGATTACTGCAACATTGTTAACTTGATTTCTCTCTCAATTTGCCTCCTCCCATATATATGTATAGATTTATATGTATTATAAATATGTCCTTATGCATATATTTACATGTATAAGGATGACAATAATTTCATTCACTCATATATTTCTTATTCTCTCTTCTCCCATGTGATAATGATCTTCCTGTGAGCAAAAATGCATTGTAGTCATCTTTATGCATTAATGTATTAACATCTGTCATATGTTGAAAACTAGGTAAATGTCTTTGGTGGGAAGGAAGGAAAAATAAAATTCCAAATGTTAAGGCTCTGTTAATTGTGAATTATTTCTTTTTAGTTTTTCAAACCTTGCTCTTTACAGTTGCAAGTTACTGTATTTCAGTGTACTATTTTTATGTTTAAAACTTGGCTCTTATATATTATGAAAATTTGAACAAGATATTTAATTAAATATTTGTGCCTTGGTTTTCACATATGTAAAGTAGATATAATAACCCAACCACATAGGGGTTTTATGAGTATAATACAGCTAATAAAAGGAAAGTGCTTTTAAGAGCACCTATCTGTACCAAGTTCTATAATGATTATTAATATCTCATGTATTCTAAGATTCATTTTAAAATAGGAATAATACCAACTTCATATGTTTTAGTGCTAATAAAAATGACAATAAATGTAAGCAACAAATACAACTTTCAGAAATATTGAAAATGGCTATTGAATGCCATTTTTTTAGTTGTGGAAAACTATGATAGACCTCCTTCAAAGCAACCAAATCAGGATGCCAATGTTAAGAATGTAAAGTTGAAAACTTTATTAAACACAGATTTTCTTAGTCAGCTAATGATTATAGAACAAAAAATATATAAATCGATTATTTCAGTACTAGTCCCTTGAGCTTATGTTGAGTTAATTGAACCAATTTCATATATCAGTGGCTTCTAATTTATTAGATGTTTGGGAGCTTTTCAGAAGCTGATGGTAGACACAAGAACATGTATTCACAAATATATATATATGTTAAATTTTTATATTTTGGGAATTGATTTTATCTACATAAACCATAAAGACCATGCTGACAAAATTATCTCCCTGTTGTTCTAATTTTTCATGGAAAATAACACTCACTTCCTGGAAAACTTTATTAAATTTCACAAATAGAACCAAATATAGACTATTTCTACATAAAATTTAATCTCAATAGACAGTTGCTCTGCTGTTTTTTAGCTTATGTGAGAAACTGAAAATGCACGAAAGATATTTAACTTATTTATATATTTGGTGAATTTAGGTCTTTAATCTTGATGGTAGTAAGGTTTTAAAACCATAATCCATATAAATATATTTTTTAAAATTTTAGTGTTCACATAGTTCACTTCACAAAGTCCTTTCAGAATTCTATTCAAGATGCAACTTTCCAAGAACCTGAGTTGAATTTCCACCAATTTCTTTGTCCTCAAAGCCATGAAGGCATCTGGTAAAATCTGTACTAACCCTCACAAAAATATATTCCAGCACTGAAATATTTATATAGTTATCTATCTCTAATGTCGTCTGTCAAAATTGTGGCTTCACCAAAAATTTCCTAATTTCAGCTGTATTATCATGGTAGCTACAAGAACTTGAATGAATCTAATTTTCCCATTTCTAAGTCCAGACTTACTACATAAACTACCTGAACAATGAATAAATTTATTCCTATAAAAATACACTACATCAACTGTAGCAGTAAACAATAGAAAAAGAAAATAAGAACACCTACAAGAGCATTGAAGAAACAAAACATTTGGGAATAAATTTTTTAACAAAAGAAGTGCAAACACTTTAAGTGAAAACTACAAACATTGTTGAGAGAATTAAAGATATAAATAAATGGAAAGACATCTCATGTTCTTGAGCCAAACGATTTAATGTTGTTAAGACAGGACTACTGTCAAATTAATCTACATATTCAAAGCAGTTCCCAGCAAAACCCCCATCAGCCTTTCTTCAGAAATTGACAATGTAATCCTAAAATTCATATAAAAGCCAGGGACTCCAAATATCCGATATAATGAACTTTGAACACAGTTTTATAATTATTGTTTCGTGAAGTTATTTTTCAATTTGTTCTGAAGAAGAAAAGAGTTACAAAGTTAGTGTATGCTGTTTTTTACACTTATATAACTAGATACCTTTACTGATCTTCTGTGTACATTGAAGTGTATAGCACCCTTATATTTAGCTGAAGTATTTTCTGACTATTATTTGTGGGGAAGGTCTTCTAATGTCAAACTTTGTTAACTTTTGTTTTATCTAGGATTGTTTTAATTTCTCCATTTTTGAAAGTTTTACTAGATGCAGATTTCCTGGTTGACAATCTTTTTCATTTACCACCTTAAGCAGGTTGGTTGCTTTACCACCTTCTGGTTTACATGGCTTCTGATGAGAATACGTGTTAATCTTGAGGATAACTTCAAGTGATGAATCATTTAATCATGCTACTTTCAAGATCCTCTCTTGAGTTTTGTCTTTGGTTCTGATAGTTCAATTAGGATGTGTTTAGGTATGAATTCTTGAAATTTATCTTACTTGACATCATTTGCATTTACTGGATTATTGATAAAAGTTCTTCATCAAACTTGAGGAATTGTTTATCCTTTCCACTTCAAACATTCCTCTAGTCCCTTTTACTCTTTCCAGAACTCCCTCTGTGTATATATCAGTATGTTTGATGGTATATTAATATCTCTGAATCTTGGGTCATTTTTCTCTTTTTTTAAAATATTTTTTTTAGTTGTAGTTGAACACAATACCTTTATTTTATTTATTTATTTTTATGTGGTGCTAAGAGTCTAACCCAGTGCCTCAAGTGCTAGGCAAGCGCTCTACCATTGAGCTATATATAACTCCAACCCCTCTCCTTTTTCTTTGTTTCACACTTGATCATTTCAGTTGACCTATCTTCAAGCTCATGGATTCTTTTCTCTGCCAACTCAATTCTGTTCTTGAGCCATTTCTGTGAATTTTTCATTTGAGGCATTTTAATTTTCAACATAGGATTTCTATTGGTTCTTTAACTATTTCTACCTCTTAAATGATATTTTCTGCTTCTTAAAGCATCCTCACAGTTTCCTTTAATTATACATTGTTTCATTTTGACAATTATAAAAGCATGAAATATAATTTGTTCTAATTCAGTCTCCAGTATCTACTCCTTCCTTTTCTTTCTCCCACTCCCTGTTCTTTTCCATCTATTCTACAGATCTTTCTGCTATTTACTTGTATTTGTTTTTTAAATTAGTGTCTTATAGATGTACATGATGGTGAGATTCACTGTGGTATATTCATAAATGTACATAAGAAGGTTAGGTCAGATTCATTTCACTGTCTTTCCTTATCCCAGCCCTCTTTTCTTCCCTTCATTCCCTTTGTCTACTCCACTGATCTTTCTTCTACAAGTTCATTAATTTTTAAAATGAGATAACAGATATTCCTGATGTATCTTTCAACAAAACAAACATCTACAGAAAGCAAATAATATATAATTCATATCTTCACAAAGAGGCAATAATTTTTAAGAAAGTAAAATTATTTTCCCCTAAATATAGTGTTTTCTAATCTCTAAAAGGACTTTCCTACAGCAATACATTTCATGAATTGTTCTTTACAATTCAGTTAAAAATAGTCTCAAATAAATTTCTGCCGATGCCTCATACATGTGAAGAAAGAATGCAGAATAAAAACCTTTACCAGGGAGCTATATTTTTACATATACTTAGAATTACACTTTAATTCTGTACATCAATTTCACATCATTCTGCATGTCAGTTACTGCATGAGATTACAATAAATACTCAACAAGCTGTATGATTATTTTAAAAATAGAAACTCCTAAAGCAGTCTATCAGAATATCACAAGCCATATTAAAACCTTATGATAAAGAATATGGGTGAAAATCCTTATTGCATTTGAATATGGACACAAAAATACTAAATAAAACATCAGGTCTTGAATTCAGCAGTATAATGATCTAACAATATCCCTTAATCTTCTGGAGTTTATGCTAGAGATAAAAAGATAATTTCAACATTTAGAAAGCTACTGCAATATATTGTCAGATCAAAAGAAGACCAACATTATGATTTGGTAATAACAGAAAACAGATGATGAAACTCAAAACAAATTCCTGGTTAAAATATTAAAAGGAAAAATAATCTACTAGAATACATGAAAACTATAAAGACATGAAAAGCAAATATACTAATGGTAACACATTGGAAACATCCCCACTGATGTCCACAGTCACCCAGGGTGCATTCTACCACTAAACACACAGTTTTGTTCCATCTTGGCCAATGCAAGAAAATAAGTAAGAGTTGATTTTTAAAGGGCACGTATCAAAACCATTATTATTTATAAACAAATAATGCTAACAGAAAAGTTTTAAAATAAAACAAATACACATACATATACAGAGAGAGACACTTTTCCATAAAAACAATATCAATCCCACTTAGAAATCTGTAATATCCTATTCACAACAAAATAACAAAAGCACATAAAAGAAGAACTATTAAACAGAAAATCCACAAGATCATTTAATGGGAAGCCTTAATATTATGACTCTAACATAGTCTGGCCTGTTTTGTCTATGTATTTGTGGTAGACAGTTTCTCATGGCACCTAACGATGCCCATCTCCTTGTTTTTAGGCCCTAGTCATTCACTTCTAAAAAATAGGATAAACAAAAATGATGGGTTATTACTTCTGAGACTAGGTTACAGAAAGACTGACTTCTCTGTCACACTCTTTCTCACTTTCTCTGTGCTGGATTGAGGGGTCATGTTATCAACTAATTTATAGAGGTACACAGGTAGCAAGGAACAGGGCAGCCTGTGGTCAACACCCAAAAAGAAAATAAGTCCATAAGGAAATTATTCCAGACACCAACCACAAGAGTGAGCTTGGAAGAAAAGTCTACCTTTTTAAGCAGTGAGTTGACTGCAGCCACAGCTGACATCTTTAAGCCTTTTGAAACACCTGGAAGTAGAGGCTCTCAGAAAAGTCATATAAGGACTCAAGACAAACTTGAGACAGTTTTGTTTTTAATTTAATAAATTTGGTAGAGGAGTTGCTTTAAGCTGCTAAATTTCAGAGTAATTTGTCACATAGATAACTAATATAGAATTCAAGGAAAATACAAAAGTTTTATAAAATTTTAAAGGTTAATATTAAAATACATCTTGAAAATGCTATCAAAGTATCATGACAATTTTTAAGTAGAAAAATTTCAAGTTTTTTTCTATCATATATTGTGAAGTACATCCATTAAAATAGTATGTCTCTTGATTTAGAAATAGACACATACGTCAAAAAAACTGAAAAAAGGGCTCAAAAACAAAACATATATGGAGCATTCGGAATCAGGGTAAATGATAAACAGTTCAATGTCTTTGAGACAACTGAGTTTTTCTTGGAAACTTTGGATGGAACAGGGGGGAGGTTGAGGGGAAGGGGAATGAGAGTAGCAAAAATGGTGGAAGGAGATGGACATCACTACCCTAGGTACATATATGAAGACCTGAATGGTGTGACTCTATCTTGTTTGGAACCAGAGAGATGGAAAATTGGTTCTAAATATGTACTATGACTTGAAATGCATTTAAAAAAAAAAATTGAAAATTGATTTTTAAAAAGATGAGTAAAAAAGCCAATAGGATGAAATTCCCTCACCCTTTTATTTTTCTTTCTCTTTCTCATTATTATTCCTTTTTAACCCGTCCCCTCCATCTTGGATTAGCTGCCACAGAGAAAACATTCTATTTTTGACTTTGGGGGACTGGCTTTATTTCACTTAGCATAATAGTCTTCAGTTTCATCTATTTACTGGGAAATGACATAATATCATTCTTCTTTGTGGCTGAGTCTCCACTGGGTACATATGCCACATTTTGTTTATCCATTCATTGGTTGAAGGGCTCCTAGGTTGTAGAGGAAGGGGATTGAGGAGGAGAAAGAAGAGATGATAGAAGGGAAGAACAGTGGGAAGAATCTCATTGAACTTTCATATGTGCATACATGGATGTAGCACAGTGGGTCCTGGCATCAGGTGTATCCACAAGACACTAATTTAAAAAAAAAAAGTTAATTGCAAATGCATTGAAGAGAGATCAGTGGAATAGTAGGGGAGACGTGCTGGGGACTGAATTGGAGTGGTTTGTGTTCCAGGCTTTTGTGATTATGTCAGTATGTATCCTGGTGTTGTACATAACTAAAAAGAATGTTTTTTTAAAAAAAAATAATGGTATATACCAAATATTAATTAAAGATGAATTGAAGTGCTGAAAGTTGTAAAGATCACTATGTTTTACTAGTTGATGAAGTCCTTCCTAAATGAAGCTCAAAACATAAAGACATAAAGGTGAAATTGGCCTACTAAATTACATAACAATGTAAATATCCCATAAAATAAAGGTATTCTTTATTTAAAAATATTTTGTTTCATGGTAGATGAACACAATATCTTTATTTATTTTATGTGGTGCTGAGGATTGAACCCAGTGCCTCATGCATGCGAGGCAAGCGCTGAGCCATAGCCCCAGCCCAAAATAAAGGTATTCTTAATAGATTTAAAGCTGAAGGTCCAAGAAAATTTTGTAAAATATGTAATAAAGAAAGAGTAAGATATACAATTTAAAATAAATTTTATTAAAATATAAGAAAAAGCAAACATAGGATACTTTAAGAAGCAATTTAAATATACATTACATGTATGCATGTATGTTATATGCATATTGTATATGTATGTACTGTTGATCCTCATTTTTTGTTTACTCCACATTTGAGAATTTGCCTACTCATATGTTTATTGGAAACTAAAAATCAGAGCTCCAAAACTTACTAGTGGAGCAGACTCAGGCATGTTACTTAGTCCTTCTGAATATCATTTTCTCTTTCTCAAAATAAGGATAATTGAATTTACCAGGAAGATTTGTACTTTAGTATTTAATATTATAATAAATGAGAGATTATATATATGGGCATATATACATAAATATTTATATACTTCCTTTAGGAGCTATGGGTCAATATTTGGTAATTTGGTGTGTTTGTATCTACTTCATAAAACATAACTATCAAGAATAAAAGAATGGACTTTGTGGCAGGAGAGGGTGTATGTGCAATAATTTAAAATTTCTTACTGGTAATAATAGAAATGCATACTAAAATTATGATTATTTGAATTAGTAGATTAACAAAATTAAAGACTGATTATATAATATAAAGTACCAATGAAAGTTGAGAATGTAAGAGAAGGATTACTCTTATCAATTGTTGGTGGGAGGCAAGATACAAACAAGAACAAATTTGAGATAATTTTGCAATAACTATCAAGTCTAAGCAATTGCTTGGAAATATGTCTCATAGATATGATAATGATTTATTTACTATTTGTACACAAAATTTAAAATAAACCAAATATCTATCAATAAGAAAATGATTTAAAATAACTCACATGCATACTCAAAAATAGTATCAAAAAAATAAGAAAATAAAAGACATGCATACCAAAGTATGGATGCCCATTTTATTGAAAAGTTAAAATAAATTGCTTATATGTAAATATATACACATATAGACAGGAACAGTGAAAAACACCTGTAATCACAGCTATTCAGAAATCTAAGGCAGGAGGATCACAAGTTCAAGGCCAGTCTCAGCAATTTAGCAAGATCCTGTCTCAGAATAAAAGAAATAAAAGGGCTGGGATGTAGCTCAGTGGTAGAGTGCCCCTGGGTTTAAGCCTCAGTGAAAAAAGAAAAAAAGAGAGAGAGCAAGAACTAAACATAAACATGGATATATAATGTATATTATATATACCTATAACACATATGCAATATGTAGTTTCTTTATGTACATATGACACACATACACCCAATGTATAGATATAAAATATAGTTATGTAAATATATATCATCCCAATTTTTAAAGGCAGTTACAGCAAAAAGGTTGAAGCTTAATGGAGGGAGAGGAAGGCTGTAATCAAGGATTTTTGTCATTGTTCTTGATTTAGTATTATTATTCTTGAATATTTCCACTTATTTAAAAGAAACATACATTCTTATATTACTTTCATAACTGAAGTATTATGTGTCACTTTCAATTAAAAAATTCAACTACTTAAGCATGACACAATTTTTAGTTTTTTTAATACACTTAATCTAGAAAAAATATTTTCCTATCATTAAACTCATTGCCCACTTATTATAAAAATGTCTGGTTACATCTCAATGACAGTGAATTGCTTTTTACTATAAAGAAAATACTATAAAGATGTAAAAAAAAAAACTAATATCATTAGCCAGTCCCAAACTCCCCAAATGGACATAATATATTTCTCTCTTACAAAAATTTGTAAGAACTTCTTTGTTTAGAAATATTTAGGCATTTGACGACTCTGCTAAAACTGAAACAAAACTTAGAGTTTATTCACAAGATATAAATTGTACCATTAGAAATATTACTGGCTTTATTTTTCCCTATGAAACATCATATCATGCATGGCAACAGAAAATATGCTATATTGCAAACCTCAAAGTAACTGTTATATGTTCTTAAAGATCATTTAATTTATTTTTAATGATTTGCATCCTTTCTCAGGGTCAAAGGCATCTTTTACATCAGCTTGCTTTCACAAATTAACGTTTTGAAGGAAACAGTAAAAGTCAAGTTGCTTAGGAGTACATTAAATTATATGCTAGTTAATAGTGTTAGAGAGATGCCTTAAAAATAAATTGCCCATAATACGTTTTAATAAAGGAGCTAAATGCACTTTTTTATTCTCTGTTAAAAGCAGATGCCTATTTGGCACTGTTTGGAATCCCATTTGCCATGTATATTTTGATTAATATTATGCTGGGTAATCTGTACTACGTGGTCTAGGTTCAGTAACCTCACTGTAAAATAATGAGCCTTCAAGAATAAAAAATATGCTCACTATAAAGTTGCATATTCTGAGAAGCAGTGAACATATTCAAATGAAATGAAAAAATGAGGTTTTCACCCAGTAAATTTGCTCGAAGTGAAACTTACATTTCTCAATTTGTATTTAGCTGTCAGTCTCTGCACTAAAAACTGGACGAGCTATCAACCTTTTGCATATGTTTTCTATAAATACCTTTTCTTCTCTGATGCAACTGCCACAGGACTCTGTAGAAGTAGTGGTCTTAAGGGAGCTTCCAGAAACTGGGATGCAGCCAATGGCAGCAAGTTCACACACTAAGTGGCATCTTCAGAAAAGGACCAACTCTCATATTTTATGAAATATGTAACATGATTTACCCAGGGTTGTCAGAAGAGATGAATTTCAGCCAATGCAAGGTAATAAATAGTAATATGTGCTGCATATATTTGACTTATAACCCTTGGCATTTTGAAACAAAATTCTTTTGAAGAATTCATTTTATACGTCATAAACTTTTCTATTGTTTTTCCTGTTTGGGCTGTCTTTGCCATCACAATTCTTAAGAAAGTAGTATTCAAAATTGTAAATGAAGCAATATTTTTGAGAATATTCACTTAGGACTTTCCAGGCACCACTTGAAATAGGAAAGTTAGCAGTGTAGAAAATGGTTCATTTCATTAAATCAGAACCTAGGGAGGGAAGAAAAAAAACCAATAAGTTAGTCCATGATTATAAGAAATTTGTTATTAAAGTTTAATTCTATTTGCTCTCATGAAGCACTTTACAGTTTTATAGAAACATAGAAAAATGCTTTTGCTGCTATATTTTAATTTTACATATTTGGAAGGAAATTTGAAGGCTCAGCTAATATACTCATAAGTTTTTATTCAAGGCAGAATATTTTCCATTAAATATAAATGTAGTATACATCCCAGATTATCTTATTTTGATCTAGTAGATACTATGTTTTAACAACCATAGTTCAAGATCAAATAATGGCTTTCTTTGCTGCTATCCAATAGGCAATTGTTACAAAATCATTTGGATGAACATATATAACTTTAAATTTTCTGTTTATATTTCCTTCTTTGTTTTTTGACAAACATGTAAACACAAATATTTTTGGGATTCCTAAGCATCTAATTAATGCATGGTACCATATTATAATCACACATCAAACATATAATTTTAAAATCTACCATTCCCATTTGTTGTAAACGATTATATATTTTCACATAACAACCATACAGAGATTTCTACATTTCATTTTCACAAAATAGGTGAAGGAACACCCTGTTTCCTTACCTCACACACACTGTTTTGTTAAACTTATATATACTTTCCATGTAATATGGACACTGCCTCCAAAACTGTGCTTGCTTTTTCACTAGTGATTCTATTCTGATGTTTCCCCTGGCATATCCTTTTGCACTCACAAAGGAAACTTGGAGCTGGCCCCTGTAACAAGGCCCCGGAGACTTTGCATCTGCAGGAGCTCCTTACATCTCAATAATAGAAAACAAGACATGGGAATAGATATATCTTCTCCATCTCATGAGGAGTGTGAAGGCTACTACTTGAATTATTCATGGAACAGGGAATAGGAAGATTATGTGACCACAGCCCACCTTTGCAACGGAACATTTTAACATCATTATAAAAAACGTGTATTATGCATCTCTTATGGTACTGAGCTAGGCACTGTATAAACTGAATTTATGAGAATTGTCCTCTATAAATCCCAGGTAAGACATGTTGAGTATCTTTAAGATAGATAATGAACATCTATTTATGTAAATTATATAAATATATCCATAAATATGTAAGCCAGAGGTAAAACTGTATACACTGTATTTAATTAAACAAGATTTGGGGTTTTATTTGTTTTTTACACTAGCTTTTCTAGGCCAGGAAACAATAAGATAAAGATTTTAATAATGAGCAAAGAATAAATTTCTTTAATCTCCTATCTTAATCAATTTCCACTTCCAAAATTCTTTTATAGTAGATAAAATTATCCCCAATTCCAACATGGTTACTTTGAAAAGATTTTGATATTGGTCAGCATTTAGCTTTCCTGATTTAAAATAAATTAAGAAGAAAATTAAGGAGATTATTCTTGTGTTGACATTCAGGTTGGTTAATGATTTTGCTTTTTCTATTTAACTAAGTTATTAAATGCTGTTATTACAATTACAGAAGATATATAGTAGGCACACACAAATTTTGTTTACATAATTTAATAAAGCATTTACTTAAAGTCTTGTGATTAAGCCAAATCTTCTTCTTTTTCTTTTCTTTTTTTTTTTTTTTTTCTCATTCACATATGCTAGACACTGGAGAAGCTGAGATGAAGAAGGTGCAACCTCTGCTTTCAGTGAGCTCCTAATCTAACAGAGGATAGTAAGATCATGGGTCACACAATGGATCATTATTATAAATTACACTGAGTGCCAGCCATGTTGAGAGATTTCAGATAACAACCATCCAGCCAAGACCAACAATTTATAGATTGCTTCCCACACGACAATCACAAATTACAGAGAAAGAGGAAAGAAAAAGGAGTATAGAGGTAAAGGGGGAGACTGGTAATGATCAGAGGAGCACTGGACGATATAAGAACAGCTGTGCAAAGCCTAAGAGGCACAGGAGCATGTCGTTCTAAGAACTGCTGTAGAGAAGGAGGAAAGGCAAGTTATGATTGACAGGAAAAGCTTGCCATGAAGACATGGCATCTAATGCAAAGAGGTTTAAACTTAATTCTAATTAGTAAGGGACATCATTAAAGAATACTAAGTGGGAGGGAGATGTGATCAGAAGATCATCTTAGAGAAATAACTCTGCTGCCGATATGGAGACAAACTAAAAAGCCCAAAAGATCAACTAAAAATCTCAGAGGATAAGATGTGGTTCACAGCACAAAAAGTTGGAAGTTTTTGTTGTTGTTTTTGTTGTTGTTAGGCGCTGTTTCTTGTGTGGCTTCAATCCTTCTCATACGGGTTGCAAAGCATACATATATCCAATACAAATATTTGTATTTGTCATTTTGACTGGCAGGATTGTTGTAGACTTGGAAAGAGTGAGTCTATGATAAAGAAGAGTACCCTGGTTTTCTCACTCCACATTAAAAAAAATATATTAAGAAGATGTTGCGGGGCTGGGACTGTGGCTCAGCGGTAGAGCGCTTGCCTCACATGAGTGAGGCGCTGGGTTCGATCCTCAGCACCACGTAAAAAATAAATAAAAAACAAAGATATAAAAAAAAATTTTAAAAAAAGATGTTGCAATCAAAGATTAAAAAAAAAATAAGGATGAATTGTTATCCTAAATCCTCCATTTATTTAGATGACAGCTTCAATTCCTGAATTGTTCCTTAATCCTCTGCAATAAACAGGCAGGCATGTTTGCAAGAACACTACCATGTACATTAGAAAACATCTTTGCCTGAATTCCATCATTCTTTCCTATTTGCTAATAATTAGAAGAGAAACTAGATCACCTATTGGACTGAATATTGAGTGAGTGTGTGAGGGCCATTTCAGTGGGAGCATTTCAGTTCTGCAGAAATAATTTTTAGAAAAGACTTAAAAGTATCTGGATGTTCTCAGGGTCAGATTATTAAAAAAAAATTTGGTATCCAGTGTACCTTCTTGACCACTGCTTGAATGTAAAAGCCTGTTTGAGGATTGCTGCATCAGTGAAATATTGTAAAAAGGTTCTCATGAGGAACAGAGATGCAATATTATCTTTGGCCAATCTACATAGTGTCCTTAATTATTTGTACTTTGAGTAATGCATTGTGACTTACTTATAGAAGAGTTGGTTAGGAATACAATCTACATTTTCAGTAAATCTATCAAAAGAAAAAACATTAGGGATGAGAAGAAATTAACCAATAAAAAGAGCAAAACCTAATGCTTTAGCAGATAACTACTGATAAAGAATCATCTGTAGATAGGAAGCCATGTTACTGTGTTGCCCCAGGAGTGGAACTTACCATGTGCTAACCTCAAACGAAATTGAGAAGCCTAAGTCATTCTCATCTCTTTTCTTTATTTTTTTTCACTTCTTCGAAATGTTTGATTAGATACATAAGTTTTAAAGCCAATCAAAATTAACTTAACTTAAAATTAACCTGAAAGATCAGAAGAAATTACAGAGAATTCCAACATGGAGAAAATTTTAGTTAAGGGAGGCATTTGTTAAGATGTTAAAGGAATGGAATGTTCAAAATATGGTTTTGGTTTTTTTTAATTTTAGGTAAAGATAAATTCTTTTTTAAAAAATATTTATTTTTTAGTTGTAGGTGGACACAATAGCTTTATTTTATTTTTTATGTGATGCTGAGGATCGAACCCAGTGCCTCCCGCGTTCTAGGCAAGCACGCTACCACTGCGCCATAACCCCAGCCCCTAAAGATAAATTCTAGAGATAGAAAATACATAAAATGTTGGAACAACAATAAGAATTTTTCAGAAAGACATAAATTGAAAATACATGAAGGACATTAATCCTCAAGCAGTATAAATAAAAGTATGACAATTTCTAGACTCATCAAAATATATATAATGCCAAAGACAAAGAAAATATTTTTAATAAGTCAAAGAGTACCCTAAAAGGTATGTTGAAATCTGACTAACAGCATCAGTGAAAGCTATAAGTCTGTGATAGAAAATTATTTAAGTGGTAAGATGTAATAAATCAGTATAGAATTGAGTACTTTGCAAATTATCTTTTAATACCAGTAAAAAGAACATTTTTAGATAAATTGCCAAAGTTTACTAACATCAAAGTTAAAAAGAAAATTTTAACATGTATTTTAGGAAAAAGAAAATAAACCTAGAAAAATAAATGGTGAACATATGAGTAAATCTAAAATGATATTGATGCCATAAGTAAAATAATAATATCTGACTTTGGAAGTTAGAATGAGAAAAAAGATTAATCAACATAGTGCAAGGCTCTAGGACAAAATTACCATATGAGAGGGAGACTGAATGGAGTCAGCTTATCCTGAACTCTCCTTAAATTGCTGGATTGGCTAGGAACAAAACCCCAATATATGTTGTTTATAAGAAGCACTTGTAACCATGGCATTGAAAGGCAGAAAATAAAAGGCTGTGGGAGTATATATGAAAAAATAGTAACTATAAAAAACTGATACAAGCAGTAAATTTCAGACAGCATAAACTGAGGGCAAAAGAACTAGTAGCAGTAAAAAACAATTATATAAGTTGACATATTTAATTCATCAACAAAAATCTAACAACTCCAAATTGTGTGCACTTATAAACATAGCTACAAAATATGCAAAGAAAATATGGATGACTACAAAAATAAATTGACAAGTCCATGACCAGAGTAGATTTTAAAACAATTCTCTTTAAAGAAAGCTGCAAGTAGTTTTATATGAACATTCTATCAGTCAAAGAATAAATCATTCTGAGCCTATACAAATTATTCCATAGAATAGGAAAAAGTAGGATTATCAAATTAATTCTATGAGTATAGTCCAAAATTAGATCTTCATTACAAAATTAAAGACCATTCTCATAAATAAAGATTGATTTGAAAACTTGAAAATGTGAACTGAATGTTCATTGCAGCATTGTTCAAAATAGTGAAAAATATATGAACAATCCAAATATCCATAGATAAGAAAATAGATAATTTCTAAAAATTCATATGATGGAGCCTAGAGATATATATCATAAATCTGTAAAATAAAAGAGAGGGACTACCAATAAGCACAAATTTCAAGATTATGTAATCTTGGTGAAGGAAGGGGAGACTGGTCAGGGAGGAGAAGGCACTGAGCTTCTATAGTTACTATTTTATTTTATTATATTTTATCATGTTTTATTTCATTTTTGGTTCTTAAGCCCAGGTGGTTAGTATATAGATATGCATTTTATATATTCTACATGGAACATATTATCACATATAAAAACTTAAATGTATAGGGTTTCATTCATGCCATAAAATGAAAAACATTATTATCTGTAACAATATTATACACTTCTATTTTAACATTGCATTCATTAATTTTATCAACCCTCATGTCCTCATCTATTGTATGAGCCTATTTTACTGTGTATTGCATGGTTCTTTACTAGAATTTTAGGTGTGAATGTCCTCAATGCATAAGCATTAACTGCTTCACTACTAATCAGTAACAATATTAAAGATACAGTTTTCTCAGCTAAATCTCTAGAGAATTTAATGAAACTTCACATTCTTAAATTTTTAACCTTCTAGTTTAGCATTTCTGTTGTACATATTATTCACTATTTTCCTGCCTAGATTATGATTTTAATATACCTTTTCATGTAAATAACTCACATCATCAAAATGATTGTGTCCTGTATCAAACCACATAAGCCCCAAGTAATTAATTTATGGTGGGACTGGAACTTGATTTTTCCAAAGATTCCAAAGAGTCCTAGGCCCAAGAGTCCTTCAGTTTTACAATATATGGAGATGAAAAGAAAGAGCAAGAAGGAAAAGAGGGAGGTAGGGAGGGAGGAAGGAAGGGAAGAAAGGAGGGAGAAACTTTAAAAGTTGCATATTTAATACTCACAGTAGTTTTCACTTAAGATGACATTTAATTCAAATGTAGTGGAGATATTTTTCTTCTCCTATTTCTGTCTTATAAATTTTATGAAATGTTTTTTTGTTTTCATAGCTGTTGTTGTTTACTATAATATTTTTTTAATATCTTTTTAGTTGTAGATGGACACAATGTCTTTATTTTATTGCTTTGTATGTGGTGCTCAGGATCAAACTCAGGGCCTCACGCAAGCAAGGCAAGCGCTCTACCACTGAGCCACAATCCCAGCCCTACTATAATATTTTAAATGCTTTCAGGTTGGGGGTGTAGTTCAGTGGTAGAGCACTTGCCCAGCATCCATGAGTTTCTGGGACTGATATTTCAATAACAATGATAGATACCTATTTTATCTGCTATTATATTCAGAAGGAAAAAAAGACAATGTTTAAAAGCATATTCTCAAACTTACTGAACTATTAATTGGAATAGACTATTATATGGAAGTCAAAAGTGTCCAAAATGAAGATTAACCAAAGATAATGATATATAGTAGCAAAACTACCAATATTAAAACACAACATTTCTGAATGGAGTTAACAAACACATTTTTGGATGCTTAATTTATTTTTCTATAATCCTGGGAATGTTTTATATATTTTATATGTTTTATATATTTTATATATTTTTATATTTTTAAATATTTTATATATTTTTTCTGTTATGTCAAACAGAGAATGAGAACCTAGATATATTTAAGGTCCTCACAATGATCACATCCCTGTGATAGCCTCACCAAGTCATTTGATAACTTTATGTATTTTTCCTTAAAAATAATTTAAAATAATGTGCCTTTTCATAACAAAACACATCATATACTCTGAAAAATAATTGTTTTGGTGTTAACATAATGGACATGTTTTCAGAATTTATTTTTGTTTGTAAACACTGAATACAGGAATTGCTACTTTTAAGGTATTTATCTTTTATTAATAATTTTAAAGTGTTTTGATCATGCTATTAGAAAATTGTTTATAGTATAATTGTGCTTTCTAAAGTCTGTTGCATAGTAAGCAATACAAAGCAGTAGGATTTTACCTTCTTATTAAGAAGAATGTGTACCTTATTTGATTTAGCATAGTTGCCATGCAGATTCGTTTCTTAAGTTGGATCCCCTCCTTCAGATCTCTTTCAAGATCTGATCAGTGCATCTTAGACTTATGCTTGTGCCTTAAAAGAATACATTTGTTATAAATGAGTATCAATGCTCTACTCTATTCCACAACATAGATTTTTAGCTCAGGAATTTGATTTAAGTAAAGCATTATTTTTGTACCTGAAACATAGGTCTAGGGGCTCATAATAGAGTTGTTTTAAACATAGTGCCATTTTAGTTACAATCTACTAGTCAGTTTTCATTCCCCAAATAAGTAAGGTAACTACGAAACACACACATGAAGAGAAACACACTAACACCCATTTGCCTACACACACACTATATGCACACATATATGCAGGTTGAAGGGAGTGCTCCACAGTAGTTTCATAGAAGTTTGCTATGGCAGTTCCTAATGTGCAGAGATAGATACTGTACCTGAATAACGTGTTAATCTGTTTGGTGGTCAGTGTTTATAGTTTGAAGATAATCAAAGATAGAGTTCTAGTCATGACATGCACGAATTAATTTCATGATGATCTTGATAAGACTACAATGAGCCATTTCAAAAATGCATGTCCTGTTTTGTTTAAGAACAACATTGGGAGGCTGAGACAGGAGAATCGCGAATTCAAAGCCAGCCTCAGCAACGACAAGATGCTAAGCATCTCAGTGAGATCCTGTCTCTACATAAAACACAAAAATAGGGCTGAGGATGTGGCTCAGTGTTCGAGTACCCATGAGTTCAATCCCCGGTACCAAAAAAAAAAAAAGAAAGAAAGAAAAACCACAACAGATAAAAGATGTAGGTCTTCATTTAAATCAAGGAAGCTTCCTCTGACTCATTAATCTAGAATAAGACTACCTCAGTGTATGCCAAGCTTTATACTCCTCACCTTTCATGGAGTGAATTTACTCACTTGTTTCGTCTCAGATTGGATTCTTTATAAACAGAATCTGAGACTGTATTCATGAGGCAAGTAACTTATTAAGAGAGAGTTCTCAGAGATTTCTTTATGAAAGTAGAAAGAGTAAGAAGTTAAGAAGAGGTAAAGCTGAAGTGAAATTTAGTTTCAGCCTATCCTACAGTGAAGCTCTGGAACATAAATTATCACACAGTATATACTGCCTGGAAGGAGGTCATTGGACTTGGGTGTACAGCAACATTCAGCCACTCTGCAGACTACTTCAAGGCAGTGATAGCGCAGGGCTTAATTCCCAGGCATCCCCAGGCAAGATGACTCCACTATCCTAAGAGCAAAACTGCAGAAAGTGTTACAGACATGTATCATTACAGCAAAAGCCTAGTAATGAAACTGTTCTCAGAAAATCCAGCAGAAGCGGGGCACGATGGCTCACGCTTGTAATCCCAGCACTTTGGGAGGCTGCGACAGGAGAATTGCGGGTTCAAAGCCAGCCTCAGCAACAGCGAGGTGCTAAGCAACTCAGTGAGACCCTGTCTCTACATAAAACACAAAATAGGGCTGGGGATGTGGCTCAGTGGTCGAGTACCCCTGAGTTCAATCCCTGGTACCAAAGGAAAAAAAAAAGAAAGAAAGACAGAAAATCCAGCAGAGCACCAAAGTCTGTGGCACTTGCATCTCTTCTGAAAAATATACAAGTTCAATGATGACAACGGCAGTTTCAGTCTTGTGTGGAGACTGAACAACCTCAGACATATATACTGGAGACACAGAAATATTTATATTAGAAATGAATAAATAAATTCATGAGATAGGGTCTCACTGAGTTGCTTAGCACCTCGCCTGCTTTGAACTCACAATTCTCCTGTCTCAGCCTCCCTAAGTGCTGGGATTACAGGCTTATGCCACTGTGTTCGGCTAGCAAATCATAATTTTACCTTTAAATTCTTTAGCATTTTAAAAAGCATTGACTGATATAGTGTGTAATTTGAGGGTGTAAAGAAAAGTCTACTAGATTAAAATATTCATTCAGAGTTGTTACTATATTTTCAACTTATAATTTTTCAAAATCTGTTCACTCAGTCTTTAGATCAACACATTACTTTTGTAATATAGTCAGGGCATAAGTGATACCTATGTATTTGGTAGATACTTTAGGTAAACAGAAGCACTTCCATTTTGAATATATTCCCAAAGTATTGAAGTCAGGATCTGAGGAGATCCTGACTTCACAACTGACTTTGCACAACTATGCTCATTGTAGTATCATTTGCAATAGCCAAAATGTATAAACAACCTATATATCCATGGACAAATGTAAAAAGAAAATGCAGCCTGTACACATAATGGAATGTTATTTTAACTTAAAAAAAAAGGAAAAAAATCACAACACAATTGACCCTGGAGAACATGCTAGGTAAAACAAACCAGTCACAGAAGTGCCAATACTGCTTGATTTTATTTCTACACAGCATCTTCAGTAGCAGATATTATGGAAACAGAAAGTAGAATGGTTGTTGTAAGAGATGGGGTGAAAGTAATAGGGGATCAGAATTCAATGAGTATAAGGTTTCAGTTATATGAGATGAGTAAATACCAGAGAGCTACTGTAAATATTGTGTCTGTAGTTAACAACTGTGTATTATGCACTTTAAAATTCTGTTAAGAAGGTAGATCTCAAGTCACTTGTTTTTTTTTTAATTTTTTTTTAGTTGTTGATTGACCTTTATTTATTCATTTACTTATATGTGGCGCTGAGGATCGAACCCAGTACCTTCCACATGGGAGGCAAACGCTCTACCACTGAGCCACGATCCTAGCCCAAGTCACTTGTTCTTACCACAACGAAAAAGAAAGGGAAAAATTTGTATGAAATTGTTATTGACAATAGATGAGAACCACCAAGAATATTTTCAAGTAACCATATGTGAAATTGCCAATAATAAACACAACAGAGAGCCCTTTGGAGGCAGAATACCATTTTCCTTCCTTTTTATTGAAAATAAGCAAAAAAATTATTTTGAAATCAGGTATTTAATTTATAAATTTTTCATGTTGTAATTCATCACATAGTTAAGAAATTAGTTGAAGTAGTTCATTTTCATATGGCAAATTACTTGGTTCTTACTTGTATAGAAATTCAATTATCTATTCATCATCTAAATATTTCAAAACAGAGATCAAAAAATTCTGGATTACTTAAAATTGTGGGACGATGCTTTTTGGCCATTGCAACTAAAGTGCTCCTCATCTTGTCATTGGATTAAGCTCCTACTTCAAGTTTGTAATGCTTTTTAGTGGAAAACCTTTCTTGACTCTACCTGTAGGATGAATTTGTTCTCCTGCCCACTCTCAACTATGTCTTTGTTTCTTATAGATCTATGATAAAACATATAGGCTTAAGAGTGGAAAACAAAGACTGAAGTCCCTAATCTACTACTTACTAGCATGTGAGACAGAACCTTTCTCCTAAAGGATTTTTCACCTCAGTTCCAACCCGTGCTAAATGTCTCTTATAATGTTGGACTGCCTTTCAAAAAAAAAAAAAAGAAGTGTTAAATCTCAACAAAATTGGTTCATTTTCAGTGTCTTTTGATAATTACAAAGTGTGTTTACTATAGAATTTTTGTTAAAATTTTGTATATACTTTTTGTAAATAAAAAATTATAAAATTTTGTAAATACTTTCTATAGTATTTATACTTACAATGTAATACTACTGATACATGAGCATTAATTCTTCACTAAGTGTTCTTTGATGATGTTTGGGAAAAAAATAGATTTTATTGCCTTCCTCCAATTTGGAAAATAGGTAAGGAACTTTTTTAAACTGATAAAGTTTTATTTCTTTATGACAGACATCTGTTTAATTTTGATAATGGCTCACAACTTTGTGTAACTTTGAGAAATCACCAGAAACCTGTATTATTGGCACATCTGGATGAAATTGTAATGCACAGGTGAAAAGTTTTAAACCAAGTCATTTTCCCTACAGAAAATGGGGTCCCTTAGCCAGGCGCAGTGGCGCAAGCCTGTAATCCCAGCACTGAGGGAGGCTGAGACAGGAGAATTGTGAGTTCAAAGCCAGCCTCAGCAAAGGCGAGGTGCTAAGCAACTCAGTGAGACCCTGCCTCTACATAAAAAAACACAAAATAGGGCTGGGGATGTGGCTCAATGGTCCAGTGCCCCTGAGTTCAATCCCCGGTACCAGAAAGATAAAAGAAAATGGGGTCCTTGGAGAGCAAATACTAGGGCATAAATCCATATAAGATAATTACCCCTGTACAGTCCAGACTGAAGCTGCTCCTGTAGGTCTTGTATTTGTTGTTCACTTACTTGCTTCCCATTTTCCCACATTTATCATAGCCCTGTTATGCTAGGTTCAAAGTACTTTGCTGAGGCAAACACAGAGAAACATTTCTTGGTGTTATTCTGGATTGGGTAAAATTTGAGTTGAAGAGATATGGATAATTTGATATGGTAGATTTTATTCATGTCATATAATTAGGAGAAATAAATAATTACCATATCACAGTTAACATTTCTTTGGATGAAGCTGGTAATCCCAGGGAGGAGAGGTAGGAAAGGAATGCCTGTAATAACGGTTTCTCTGATTATTTGTAACAGCAATCAAAGCAAGAAGATCTTAAAACATATTAAAAATTGTATGGAAAATCAAGCTCTTATGCCTGTGTTTTTTGTGCCTTCCTTAAAGTCAATCTGTTGTTACAATTACTATCGTTTAACTATTTTTCTGTTTGCTTTTTTTGCTTATAGCTTACAGAAACCATACCATGTTCTCCCACAAATAATAATCTTTCTGAATGTCCAAAATATGGAGCAAGTAAGACAAAATGTTTGCTGCAAAAGGGATTTGTATGTTTCTCTCCCTTCCTCCCTCCACACACTTTCCCTCATATATTTTCCTCATCCCTCATGGATGTTTTCCTTTTTCTTCTCCTAAAGGAAAAATTACAAGTACTAAACAGAGATTAACTACATTTGTAAAAAATGGCACTGGAAATCAATTTGCTAGTCTAAAATGTATTTTGATCATACCTAGAATTGTTGACATTATTTCTAAAAGGATAATGTCCCAAGAGCATATGAAAATTTGTGATTCTCTTATAAATATTATATCACATAATTTTCTCTCAAAACATATTACATTTTTAAATTATTATTATTATTAATATTTTGTAGCATTTTTGTAGGTACCTCATTTAATATTCCAGTTGCTAAGTAAAGGATATAATGATTTAATTACCAAAGTGAGGGCTAACCACATGAATTATGTAGTCCTTAATTATGCTTTCAAATATTGGTGTCAATTCATGGTAGAAAATATATTTTCTGCATTTGATAAATTGATTAAATAATGTTATGTAGTTGTCAGTAATTTTTTGACACTCAAATAAGTAGCCACCTACACAGACCAATTAGTGTGTGGGGAGGGAGGTTCACTTAAAAGATGGTCCTATAAGGCTAAAGTAGAAGCAAAGTAGAAGACCACACAATTCAGTGTTTACTGACCTTAACATGGGAAATATGAACTAATTGTTACAAGGCAGAAATTCACAAATCAGCAGGAAAATTCATTATAGGAAGTAATCTACTAGATGCTAAAATGGACCAATCAGATTCCATCTCTAGTAAAGACTGAATAATCAGAAAAATGTAATAATTTTCCAGTGAACAATTACATAGTTAGTTGTCCATTTTTTACCTTTCAGTGAAGATTTAGAATCACATTGATGAAATTTTTATAAAACACACCTGCAATCCCACCAATTCATGATGTTGAGGCAGGAGGATTGCAATTTCCAGGTCAACCTCAGCAACTTAGTAAGACCCCATCTCCAAATAAAAATGAAACATTAAGGATGTTGTTCAGTGGTTAAACATTCCTGGGCTCAATCCCCAGTGGTAAAAAAGAAAGAAATATTCATAAAACATAGCAATAAGCCAGGCGCGGTGGCACAAGCCTATAATCCCAGCACTTAGGGAGGCTGAGACAGGAGAATCACGAATTCAAAGCCAGCCTCAGCAACGGCGAGGCACTAAGCAACTCAGTGAGAACCTGTGTCTATATAAAACACAAAATAGGGCTGGGGATGTGGCTCAGTGGTTGAGTGCCCCTGAGTTCAATCTCCAGCACCAAAAAAATAAAAATAAAATAAAACATACCAGTAAAAGCTATATTTACAAAGGAGTCAACCTAAAAGAGCTCCCTAGAGTCACAGCTAAAACAAGTTGAACAGATAAGTAAATAAATAGAGTATGGGGTATTAGCAAAGTGTATGTTATTTTTGAGTTCATGTTGATTTCATTTTTTATTTTTATTTTTATTTTTAGAATTATCATGCAATATAACATTTTTCTTCTGATGTATGGTTCAAGGAATTTCAACATATATGTGGATTTATATAATCACCACCACAACAAAGATACAGAACAGCTCCACAATAAAGAACTCACTTGTGCTATCTTTTCTTAGTCACTTCATCCCTGATATCTACCTCTACAACCACTGGTCTTCTCTAAAACCATGTTGGGATTAACTGGGTGGTAACTTTAAGCAGGTAGAATGTGGCTCGAGGAGTTGGGTCCCTGGTGGTTTGACTTTGGGGTATGTATTTTGTCCTGGGTGAGTGGGACACTCTCTCTGTGCTTCATGGTGCCATGTTCCAAGCTGATTTCCTCTGCCACACTATTCCACCATGATGTCCTGAATCACCTCCCATTCCAGAGCTAGAGTTAGCCAACTATAGACTAAGACCTCTGAAACCATGAGCCCCACATAAACTTTTCCTCCTCTAAATGTTCTTGTCAGATCTTTGGTCATAGCAGAAAAAAAGCTAATTAAACAGTTTATAACTTTCTGAAACTGGCTTCTTTGACTTTGATATTTATCCAAGTTATTCCACATATCAGCAGTTCTATTTTGCTGCTGAGTACTATCCCATTGTGTGGATATATATAGTTCATTCCCTCACTAAAGGACATTTGGGCTATTTCCATTTGTTTCCTTGTTTTGTTTTGGGAAATACAAACATATTAGTTATAAATAATTTTGTATATATATTTGTCCTAGTATAGATATTCAGATCCTTAGATTGAATACCAAGGAGTGCTATAAGGATCATGTGGCAAGCATATGTTTAACTTTATGGGAAACTTGCGGAGATTTCCAGAGTAGCTATAACATTTTGCATTCCCACCAACAATGTATTATCTCCTCTTTGCATTTTTGCCAGCCCTTAAAATAATCAGCACTTTTTCTTTAGCAATTTCATAGATGTGTACGGACATTTTATCATTAATTTGCATTTTTCTAATGGCTAATGAAGTTGAACTCCATTTCACATGCTTTTCTGCCATTACTATATCACTTTTTGCAAGTATTTGTTCAAGTCACCTGACCGATTTTTAAGTGCATTTTTCTGATAGATGAATTCGAGAGTTCTACATATATTTTAGATGCATGTCATTTGTTGGATACGTAATTTGAAAATAATATCAACTAGTCTAACTTGTCTTTATTCTCTTAAGAGTGTCTGTTACAAAGAAAAGGGTTTTTTGTTAGTTTTTGATAAAGTCTAATTTACGTTTTTTCATGTATGGATCATGCTTTTGATAGAATTCTTCATCTAACACTATGTCACAAATATTTTCTTTTACATTTTTTAAAATTTTCTAAAAATTCTATTGGTTTGTATTTTATATTTAGATCCATGATTCATTTTGAGTGAATTTTTAATAAGGAGTAATTTAATATTAGGCTTTTTTTTTTGTACATGGGTGATGACTTGTTCCAGTTTGTTGAAGACACATTTCTTATTAATTCCCTTCTAATTTTTTCAAAAATTAAATGACCATATTTGCATGAGTATATGTCTAAGCTCTCTTTTTCTGCTGCATTAATCAAGGTGTGTATCCCATTTGTCAATCTTACACTTTCTTTTTTTTCAAATACTTTTTAGTTATACATGGACACAGTGTCTTTATTTTGTTTATTTATTTTTATGTGGTGCTGAGGATCGAACCCAGTGCCTCACACGTGCGAGGCAAGCGCTCTGCCACTGAGCCACAATCTCAGCCCCAATCTTACACTTTCTTGATTACTATAGCCTTTTTTAAAGAAGAGGTCTTGCTATGTTTCTCAATGTTTGAGTAAATACATAAATGAAAAAACAAGTGTAAAACTTTTTTGCAGAATTAAAAATAAATGTGGAAGCAATGAGGAAAATAAAATCAACTTTGGACCATCACATAACAATTGTTAAATGGGAGATCCACTAAAGAATGCTAAATGTTTTAGTATGCAAAACATGAAGGAGAAAAATAATAGTTTATGACCTCCAGATACCTTCTCAAAATAGATATTAGCTACTGTGGTGGTTTTAAAATATATTTTCAAATTCTTTGGCAGTCCTGCCTATAAGCAGTGGAACTTGGTTCTCTCTTTTCCAGGAAGGCTGGACTTAGTGGCTTATATCTAACAAATAGCATATGGAAAAATAAAAATCATAATTTGTCAGTACAAAAACCTAGCAGAGAGGGGCTGGGATTGTAGCTCAGTGGTAAAGCACTTGCCTTGCATGCGCGAGGCACTGGGTTTGATCCTCAGCACCACATAAAAACAAATAAATAAAGATATTGTGTCCATCTACAACTAAAAAAATATTAAAAAAAAAAAAAAAAAAAAACCTAGCAGAGAGCTCTTGAACAAACTGATCATGGTTAACATCTCCAGCAATTATCTTTTGTTTATAGACATGATGACAAAAGATACACAATACCCTGCATTAAATCAGGAACTCAAAAACCAGAGGAAACCTGGTGAGGACCAAATGAAGTCTGTAATTTAGTTAATGTTATTATACCAATGTTAATTTCTTAGTTTTTTTTAATATTTTTAGTTGCTAATGGACCTTTATTTTTTTATTTATTTGTATGTGGTGCTGAGAATCGAACCCAGTGCCTTGCACATGCCAGGTAAGCACTCTGCCACTGAGCCACTGCCCCAGCCCAATTTCTTAGTTTTGATACATATGCCTGGTTAGGCTTGTTAACATTTGGGGAAGATTTATGATGATAAGTTTGTTTATGTGAGAGGGTGTACTCTTACAGTGTGCGCTTATTGCTAGTGTCAATGTTTCCCAGGTTTCTTTTCCTTCAATTAAAACACCCTGATTATCCTTGAGGATTTCCTCTTCCCAACCTTAAATTCATTTGAATTGAATAGTGTGGTTTCAGGTCTACAAATGAAGTTCAAAGAGCTCCATATATCTGGTCCTAATGGTGGATTCTAAGATCAGTTTTGGTAGTTCAGTCAGGACTAATCCTGGAACTTTTTTAAGTGCCTGAAAAAATCAGAATTTCTCAATACACTTCACAGTTAGGATTGACATAATAATCTTAATCGCGGAGTTATTTGGAACTGTAAACCAGAATCTGGAGATAAAAGCAACACAGTGGAAAAGCAGATGCAAGGGATAAAGTGAGTGAGAAGAAAACATCAGGTCTCAGTGACATTTTTAAGCCACTTTAGATATATCATAAGATTGTCAGCTCCTGGAAAATGACTCCAGACTTTTCAGTTTTATGAGACAATAAATTCCTTAATTCCCCTTTCAAAACATTTTTGGGGGTTGGAGTTAAATCATATGAAACCTGCATCATAAAATGTCCTTTAAATTATAAATGTAGTACAAAATAAGTCTGAGGTACTTCTGTTCTTTTTAGACAAGAGATAAAGTAATAATTATTTATTTTGAACCCTAGTGATTTATTTCATGTCCATTTCATTTAACAGTGAAATATAAGATGACATCCCCATCTTTCTTTAAAGTTGCACTCAACACAGAAGATAATATAAGAAAGCTCATAAGATGTATACTAGTGAAGAAAAATTTAATCAATCAGTGCTACGAAAGTAATAGATAATTACATGTACAATATTCAGTAACAAAAAAGAATGCATTGAGTAGTGTAGAGAGGTGAGCTCCAAAAGATTCACAGGGTCAATATCAAAAATCTCTACAATCTCATAGAGGATATAAGCAAGACCTTTTCCTATTTCTAGAACCAAATTAAGGAATAAGACATAGAGGGAAAAAGGGTTTTGTAGAAACAAGACTTAAGATAGTAAAACCATGTCCCTGTAGTTGTACCTCCACTCAGCTATAGAACAGAAACTGCATGGATTAAGAAGAATGTGCAGTATACCCCATATTCCTTCATATGCAATCTATACCTTTGGTTTCATACAATTCTCCTAGGTAATCTGAAATGCCACATTAAATCTATGACTCATAATTCAGAGTATAAAATGAATGGATTCTTTTATTTATTTATTTATTTACTTATTTGGCAGTACTGGGAATAAAACCCAGGGCCTTATGTGTGCTAAAAAATAATTCTTTTATCTTGAGTCATTTCATGATGTAATCAAAACCAAAACATGCTACTCAATCTTAAATTGAGCATATACTATTAGTGAAGTTTTTACACTAAAAAATATATCACGTACAATATCAGGTACAATTATATCCATAGCATGCCAGTCACATAATTTTAAAATGAACACCCATTGGATTTCTTTTCAAATAATCAATTTAGTGTTCCTTAAGTTTCTTACTCTTGACAAACCCCTTCCATTCTCCAACCCTAATTTATCCAAATGGTTCACAAATTAAGTTGCATAACTCTACATGAAGATTTACAGGGGTGTGATAAGAGGACTGGCAGATGTTCTTCAGTTCACTCTGAGGAGGGAAGGGCATGTGGAAATGGCACTGATTTGAATGACATTTGGAGTAATGGCCTGCCATTCTGCTGGCACTTTTAGTGTTAAGCAAGTGATCTGCAAAGTAAAGTGGATTCACAGTTAGAGTCAGCACCAGTGCACAGGTCGCCCGTAAAAATAGAAGATTCCATTATTCTTCAGGCTCCCTAGAGAGAGCAAGGTCTCTAGCATCATTACCAGGACTAAATCTGACTTTTCTACCTCCCCTAATTTCCTCCTAGTAATTATAGGTCAAGCACTCTTTTGTAAATTATAAAACCTTTGTTCTTATCAAAAATGAATAGCTGAGGAAAAAATTATAAAAAGAGTCCAAGGAAAAAAATTTCAATTAGAAAACCAAGCTAATTTGGTATGACCAAAGACTGTCAGGCATACTGACAGTGCTCTATTATGCAGTCATTTGGGCTCTTTCAAATTAGTTATGTTAATGTCCTGTGAGTGAATGTAACACTTGGATGGGACAAGATTTCTGCAATTAATTTCTGCAGTCAGTGGAGAGACAAGCAAATTTATTTTCCCCCTCTCTGGGAATTGGTAGTGGAGGGTGTGAGGTAGCGAAAGTGCATTTAGGAACAGAGTACAAGCTAAACACAAGCCCTAAATAAAGCAGAAACAATGGGAGCCAATGCCTCCTCATTCATTCAATTGACAATGTTTTGCAGCTTAAACCTGTTTTATTAATTATGTTTGACATTTCCTTAATTAGTTTCATTTACACCAAATCAATCCCTACTGCTGTATGGCATCATTTATCATTTTGAAAAATTTGCATACTGAGTGCTGACTTTTCCTACTTAATTATACATTAAAAGTGTCAAGCGCGCTTGCTGCCTGGCATTATCTGCGGCAGAAAGGTTTGTGGCTGGACGGTGATGGTATTAATCATTAAGAGCCCCAAAGTGCTGCTGGGTAATATCTGGGGAGTAGAGTGGCTCTCATTTTAACGCTAGAGAGCAGAAGTGCTTTTGTAAAATGACCCAGAGCAAAAACAAAATAAATGACCTAAAACATCCGGTGTACTCTAATGCTTTGCTCTTTCAATAAAAATATGCTTTGGTGGGAAGGTTTCCTATTAACTATTCATTTTCTGTAAATTTAAGCACTACGAATCCTCTAATAGTAAAATTGTGATCTCTGCTTGGACATGAAAACAAGATATTTTGGTTGAATATATAATGGTGGCTTGGTAGTGTACATTCCAATACATGCCAACTCAGATGTGTTACTTTTCAAATGAAAGCTAGAAAATATAGCATACCATTAATACAGTGATTGATGCTGCTCATTTCTTTTCTACTTATAACTTTCAATGAATAAGCAACAATTTTTCACTGAACAACATGAAACACAACTAAACATAGAATATAGCTAATAAATTTAATACTCTAATAGAACTTTATTTGTATACAGTTAGAATTTATAATCTAGCATTTTCAGTGATGAAAAAATATGAGCCTCTAGAATTTTTAAGCAAGAAGCATAATCATGACCAATAGTAACTAAAGAGTTAATAGGAACCTGTTTGTAAATTGTGTATCAACTATGTTTTCCTTCATGTCAGAACCCAAACTTACTGCATTTAATATTCAAATTCATTTTCAAATGCTTGCCCATTAACATAATATATGCCATTTTGCAAGCCTGGTCAGAGAAATCTGTAACTAAATAATTTTCAAGTTTCCTTCATATCAGATGCATTATATGCAGTGTGAAATTATTTCCCCACTCTGTCCCTTTGCTCAACGGCAGAAAAGCAACACAATATAGTTGATATCAATGTAAGTGCATCTCATTCTTTAGGAGCCACTATAAATGCAAGAAAGTTTATAGCTGCTAATTTTAAATGAACTTTTAATTGCATAGATTGTGTGTGATTGCAAAGTTAAAAGGTGACTGCAATACAGCATGACTTAAAAACAAGAGTAATGTATATGGCGCAAACACATTTATGCAAATATTATAAATAACACACTTTATTCAAATACTCTATTTTTGATGATGCCATTATTAAATATACTTCTCTTTTCCACATTAAAATAATTAAGTAATAAATATATCTCTAACTTAAATGTGTCATGCAGGAAAGCAACAAAATGATCCAGGTATGTAGAGATAATTCAGTTTAATTTTATAACCAATGTTGAAATCTATAATACAGTTTTTATATACCTTGTGTCTCTTAAATTTTGTAACTTCAAATCTATACTTACATTCTTTCTTGTCCTTTCAAACCATAGTCCTTAATTCTGATTACAGTTCTAAAGAGGGAAAATAGTTTAATTGAAACATAATAAAAATATAAATAATGATGATAATAAGAAATGTCATATCTTAACATTTACTGTATCCCAGCCACTTTGATAAATGCTTTATATTTATTATCTTAATCTTCACTATAATCTAATGAGACAAATATATAATTAGTTCACTAAATCTTACCATCTTAAGTGGGCAGTCTAAAGTTACAGATCTATAAAGTACCAAAGTTCAATGTCACAAAGATTGCCCATCCAAAGTCCATGTTCCTAGGTATTTTGCTAATCTACGTATCTTTATAATATTCCAAAAGCCTCTAGATGCACATGTGCTACAGTTGAAAATATATATGTATCAGCTTTTTGAATCAGAATGATGCACTTAAATCCGTCTATCATTGACCAGTGATATGATTTTCAGCAATTTACTTAAATTGCCTGGACTCCTTTCTCATTCATAAATAAGCACTGGTGTGCATATTTAATATAGTTGTTGGAAATTGTAGGAGTTGATCACATCATAGTGGATAAGTATTAAGGTGACTTTCTTTCCCGGTTAGACAAAAGCACCTTTAAATGGGATCCTTCAATGGGTGCACTCTAAGAACTCACACTTATCTTTGAATGAAGCCTTGTAAGGCAAGTATTTGATTATGTTGAGTACTGCAACAGATCTCCTCTCTCACTGTTCAACAGTCTCCCTCACCCTCATCCTCATAATCCATCTAGAATCTGTATTTGTTCAGGTAAAAATTATCTGCCCTTTTGATGTCTGCTGCCATTCTACTGCATTCTTACTCTATGTCCAGGGCCAGGGCACTTCTGACTCCCCCTGACCCATGAATAGCAGAAGTCGATTGATGTTCACAATCTAATCAAAGGTAACTTGAAAAGTTAAACCCAAAGAGGAAATCAAGACTTGACTGCAATTCCTCACAAACAGTATATTCAATATCATGTAACTATGTAATTGTATTTATGTACCAGTTGATAACCTCATCCAAAGACAAACACAAAATTTACCCAGGGAACTTAATTTTTAATTCCAATATTTTGGAGGGCATTTGAAATTAAGAGTGTTACAGATTATCAAAATAGATTCTTGGTGGCACTAGATTTCATTAAAGCAAAAATCTTTAATGTGTGAATTGAAATTCAAATAATTATACATTAAAATAAATGTATTCATGCCAGAGTCACATAAACATAAAGTTAGTTTATATACACACCTCACATAGCTTTACTTTCTCTTAGGTATAGAGTATCTCCAGATACTTATGATCTTCCAAGGAAGAGCACATACACACACATTCACGCACGTGCATGCGCGCGCGCGTGCGCACACACACACACACACTGTATCTATATATAGAGAGATACATATGCATATTTTACAATTCAGAAGCTCTCTACTTGTTAAAAAAATTAGCAAAACTCATTTACTTGGCTCTTACAGGATTCATTAACCTTTGTCTTCTTTTAAGAAACTAAGAACTCTTCTAAAACTGACATTGTCATTAAAAACCAATGGGAAGTCACCATTTTTAAATTAAAGTCATTAGATAAGTTTTTCAAGAGTTAAAAAAAAGATTAGAAAAAAATCAAATGATAAAAATAATTTTGCTTTGGGTGTAGAAAGACCCCAAGAGGAATTCCCCAAGTTTTCTTAGAAAGTACTCTTTTGCGATCAGAAAATCTCTATGAAATGTCAATCCAGAGTGTTTTTAAGGACTTAACTCCTTCATACTTTAAACTGAAATGACTCTTCAATAATAATTACACAATTAGCTTTTTGCACAACAAAGGAAAAATGAATAGCACACAATGATTAAAAATATTTTCCAGCAATACTTGGTTTTTTTTGTTTTTGTTTTTTACAAGAGCACAAATCCATCTTTATTTTCCATTAGTTTAAATCCTCGAGGGGTACAGCATCACACGGATTCTGTGTCCAATGGCCTTAGCAGGAAGGTTGCTTCAGAACTTGGCCTGAACCATGCCACTATTTCCATGGGCGCGAGTTACCTTTCCCCAGATTACTCTGGTTTTGTTTGGTTTGCCACCAGGAGTCACTGTGTTGTTTTTTGCCTTGTACACGTAAGCACATCTCTTGCCCAAGTAGAACTCGGTTTCATCTCTGGCATAAACGCTTTCAATTTTTAAAAGAGCTGTGTGCTCCCTTTGGTTCCGGAGATCCCGCTTATAGCCAGCAAAAATGGCTTTACACCACAGCCTTCCAGACATATCTGCCTTTTAGAAGTCCTGTTCCCAGCAGGCCTCCACAGACTCCAAGATGGCGGAAAGAGCTCCAGCAATACTTCTAAGAAATACATGAGCATGTCATGATATTTTAAAATTTCATTATCTCGTGATTATATATTAGTATCATAATTGTACTCCCAATATCACCAAAGAAGCTAATATTCTTCTTGCACTGTTTTTTAAGAATCTAAATCCTTAATCAAGTAAAGTAATAATCCTTCATATATGAACTAGTATCTTTTTCCATTGTTCCATTGACAACATATTTATTCTGGTATGTGGGCAACAGCCATCCAAACCAGTACTTTTTACTGTGAGGAATGGCACGTGTTTAAGTGATGATCACCTAAACCTAATTATATTGAAATTAATGAAAATTTGAAGAGTATGAAGGTGACTCAAGCCATAGTTTCATTGCCACCATTCTAAAACACACTAAATTTGGTAATATTGGACATAAATGTGTAATATGATTTCCACCATTTATCTTTCATATGTAGTTAGGTAGAAAAACACATAAACTCTAGCATCCTAATAATGATTACACCATTAATTGCCTATATTCCTTTCATATTACCCTTTTTCTGTTTAATATTATTATCCCTTAATGTTACTAAAATAGTTTTCAAAGAAAACCTCCTGCACCTTGGTAATTCCTCTCCATTTCTATTTGTATATCCAACACCAGGTTAATTTTTTTTTAAACATCACTCTTGCTCTGCAACTTCCCATCTCAGAAAACCTACAATTTGCCACGTTAGTTGCCAGTTGTCTCATGCTCCACTCAGCTAAAACTACTCTCCCTGATATATCTCTTCTGCATTTGTTACACCTCTGAAGCCTTTAAAATACCTTTGCTCTAATTTAGAATATTCTGACACTTGCTACCTGGATGTCCAAATTTACTAATTGTGTTGTCATCAACTGAAAGTAACATCTCTTTTATCTGCTTTCCTATGTAGCATTACCTTCTGACATGGTTTGTGTTATAGTTTACTGTTTATATATGTTCTTTCCTAAATTACATTGTACAATATAATCTTCTTGGAAAAAACACTATGATTTCTTTTTCTCTAGATACACAAAAATGTCATGGACACTGTAATTAATATTTATTCTGTGGTCCTCTCATTTATACTGTAAGTTCCTTAAGGGATATTACAGTACTTAGTAAAATTTCTGGTTCACAACTGGCTTTAAAGACATTCTGTATATTAAATAAATTAGAACTTCCCTTTTGACTTATTACTGTTTTACAAGAACATAAAATAATCATGTATATATATATAGAGAAAAAGTATTATAAAATATGTAGTCTTTCAAATAACCTGCCATTTCAGTACCTTAAGAAATTTTATTTGGAATTCAAATGACTGCATTATAAATTAATTTCTTTATGTAATTACTGTTATGTAATTTTACTATTTACACCTGCATTCAATTCTTTCAATTAAATATTTTATTCATAAGAGAAAGCATAGAATGACTCTTTTCAGCAGAGGTGACTTGGAATGTTTATATATATATATATATATATACATATATATGTATATATATATATACTGCTCTATTAATGAGATAAAATCAGACATTTCCAAATGCACTATTTACAAAATACACAATAGAAATCAAGAATATGTACAATATTACAACTGGGAATCTTTTGAAACAATTGAACATAAAATTGTGGATTCAAATATTTCAAGTATCATAATTACATGTGATTTAAATAAGTCAATCTATTTCTAAATTTATGAATTGACAAAAAGCACATATAAACTATGCCTCAAGAGCTAAGAATTACCAAAGCCTGGATGCTACCATGTCCAGGCTTAGGCAAATAGTGCTTTCTTAGATAGGCAAGCAGTAAGTCAGCTCAATTCCAAAGAGAGGAAAGAAAACAATTTTTGACAGTTTCTTTTTTCACTTGAATGAATAGCTTGCTAAAATTCAAATATATTTCTCAATTTGATGATGAAGACACAATGAGATTGAAGAAAGAGAAAAGAAAGGAGAAAAGGGATAATATAATTACAAATTTATTACATTTAATTAAAAAGTTATCACTGACATCAGTAATATTAAGAAAAAAATACAGATAAAACAAGTTTTGTAGTAAATTGTCAGGACTAACTATTAAATTGAAAATTCAAGCTTTTCCTTTAAATGTACATTACCAAAGTTTATTTTTAACTTCCCAAAACATTTCTCCCTGTTAGTCATAACTTTTTTGTTTGCAGATTTAAAAAAAAAGAAAGTCTAACTCAATTAGCTTAAACTGAAAAGGAAAGATCAGTGTTTACAACCAAAACGTTTCCAAGTATATTAGAATGCCTGGAACTCAGTGTACAATGCGTTTCTTGGTATCATTTCCTGTATGATGACCAAGATGGGCAACTGTGGCTCCAGTGGACTGTATAGTACTCCCAATGGCTCAAACAAAACTTACAAAGTTCTGACCATCACAAGAGGTGTCACATACACAGTTCTGAACCAAACAATGTGATAGGCAGAAATGGAGTAGTGTTTAGTGGACAGAACTGAGAAACATTCCAATATAAAGACAGGGGGCTGGATCAGCTTCTTTAGAACCCCATGTAATCATCTTGGTGCACCAAAAGAAAAGCAAACATCAATAACATGAAATTATAAATAGCAGAATAGTTTCATGCCATAAAGAGAAAAAATAAAAATAATCTGGAAGATTGAGACCCACACACCCCTATGTTGGGAAGCTTGCATTCTCAAAAGTTATCCTTGATGCTTTACTTCAAATTTGTTTTTTTAATTTTAAAATTTAGTTGACATGTAATAGCTGTATGTATTTAAAGAGTGCAGTGTGATAATTCTATACATGTATACAATGTATAATGAACAACTCATAGTAATCAGTGTATCCTTAAACATTTATCAGCCATTTGTGTTGAGATCCTTGGAAACTGCTCATCTAGTTCTTAAAAATATATAGTAAATTGTAACTTGTAACTTTCTCCTATTATTCATGAATATAAATAGGTTGTAGATAGATGGATTCTTTCTATATATTTGGTAATTACATAAACACATGCAGTTGTTTAATAAGAACATATATTATAACATTTCATAAAATACCTAAGACTACAATTACTTTTCCAAATATAAGCATATTAATAGTATCTATATTTCCATATTATATTTTGGCTCATACATTTGCTAAGATCTAAATATAATTCAAGAATTTTGATAAAATGCAACTACAGTTGAGTCTGTAACTTGCCATAGCCAAGAAATAAAGAACTCTAAAAGTTTAATTTTTTATATGTTTGGGTGGTGATGCTGTCAGCTTGACTCACTACCCTCTATAGGCCGTTTCCAGGATCGGTCATTCTTAGGTATAGTTGACAGATGGGCAAAATTTGTTTTCAGGTTTACACAGGAGAACTCTGGGAAATAATTTAAATTGTGTCCATTCTGGGGTTGGCTATACCTAGGTATGTCTCATAAATCTAGGATGAATAGAGGAAATACTTAAGGAGCCAGAAATGATGAACTTAAGTCAGCATCATATCCCCAAACATATAAGGTGAGAAGACTCCGGATGATCTATTGACAGTTCATTCTCTGCATACATTACCACACCCTAAGGTAAAAAAAAAAATTTTAAAGTTAAAATACAATTGGGAGGCGGTTCCAAGATGGCGGCCTAGACAGTCCACTCTGCACTAGGTTCTCAAAACAAGGGCTGGAAGTGGTGGAGGCGCCATTTTCCAGCCACCTTCCTGGCATCATTCTGCGGCTCAACATCCCACGCAAGAATTTCACTTGTGTATGTGTGAGTACAGGATCACCAGGAGACAGTGGTAGCCAGGAGGCGTGGCTTCGGCGCCAGCCGGAGAAACGCGGTTGCAGCCCGGGCCTCGACCCAGAGCTACAGCTATCTGAGACTGAGACTGGAAGCAGCAGGGTGCCATCTTCCAACCAGTTTTTTGGCAGCTCTCTGCCCCTTGCCGCCCCACGAAACAGTCTCACTCGCGTGTGTGAGCACATGGCCACCGGGAGACAGTGGTAGCCAGGAGGAGTGACTTCGGCGCCAACCGGTGTAGTGCAGTTGTGGTGGGGGATCCGGCCCAGGGCTTCAGCCCAGAGTTTACCCCGGGCGTGCCTGGCCTGCTTCCGCACAGGGTGCCTAGCCCCAGTGCCCACCCAACAGCGAGAGACCGCTAGCAGTTGCTTCTGTGGACTGACTGTCTCCTGAGCGGAACCCCAGCTATTGTTCTTTGTAGACCACCTTCTAACACGGCGGAACTTCCTACACACCAGGGGGCGCAGGGGAACACCTGGGAGCAAACCTTGGCCACAGTGGAACAGCGACTCCACCAACGGCCCAGAGTCTCACCTTGGCCTGGGACCAGTACCAAGGATACCAGCTGGGAAAGTCCAGCAAACAACGGACAACGCCACCTACTGGAGGAGAAGTAACGAAACCCTGCAGGGAAACTATAACCGTATAGGAGTTAAAACTGTAACACCTTGGATCAGCAGAGCTAGAAGGAAAGACACACAAACATCATGAGAAAACAAGGGAAGAAAG
>PVHX01005379.1:0-105488 GCA_004024805.1 Geosciurus inauris | reverse complement strand
TTCCAAGTAAAATCTCAATGTCTTTCCTTATAGATATAGAAAAGGCAATCATGAAATTCATTTGGAAAGATAAGAGACCCAAAGCAATCCTTAGCAAGAAGAGTGAAGCAGGAGACATCACAATACCAGACCTTAAACTATACTACAAAGCTATAGTAACAAAAATGGCATGGTACTGGCACCAAAATAGACATGTAGACCAATGATCCAGAACAGAAGACACAGAGACAAACCCAAATAAATACAGTTATCTTATACTAGACAAAGATGCCAAACACGTACACTGGAGAAAAGATAGCCCCTTCAACAAATAGTGCTGGGAAATCCATAAGCAGCAAAATGAAACTAAACCCCTATCTCTCACCATGTACAAAACTCAACTCAAAGTGGATCAAGGACCTAGGAATTAGACCAGAGACCCTGTGCCTAATAGAAGAAACAGTATGCCCAACAATTCATCACGTAGGATTAGGCCCTGACTTCCTTAACAAGACTCCTAAAGTGCAAGAAATAAAATCAAGAATCAATAAATGGGATGGATTCAAACTGAAAACTTCTTCTCAGCAAAAAAAAACAATCAGTAAGGTGAACAGAGAGCCTACATTCTGGGAGCAAATTTTCGCCACATGCAAATCAGATAGAGCACTAATCTCCAGGATATATAAAGAATTAAAAAAATTTAACACCAAAAAGCAAACAACCCAATCAATAAATGAACTAAGGAGCTGAACAGACACTTCTCAGAAGAAGATATACAATTGATCAAAAAATATATGAAGAAATGTTCAACATATCTAGCAATTAGAGAAATGTAAATCAAAACTACTCTAAGATTTCATCTCATGCCAGTCAAAATGGCAGTTATCAAGAGTATAAACAACAATAAGTGTTGGTGAGGTTATGGGGGGGAAAGGCACACTCATACATTGCTGGGGGGGACTGCAAATTGGTACAACCAATTTGGGAAGCAGTATGGAGATTCCTTAGAAAGCTTGCAATGGAACCACCATTTGACCCAGCTATCCTACTCCTTGGTCTATACCCAAAGGACATAAAAATAGCATACTACAGTGACGCAGCACTTCAATGTTTATAGCAGCTCAATTCACAATAGCTAAACTGTGGAACCAACCTAGATGCCCTTCTATAGATGAATGAATAAAGAAGCTGATGTATATACACAATGGAATATTACTCAGCATTAAAAGAGAATAAAATTATGGTATTTGCATGTAAATGCATGGAGATCAGAATATCATGCTAAGCGAAGTAGGCCATTCCCAAAAAACCAAATGCTGAATGTTCTTTGTGATAAGTTGATGTTGATCCATAATGGGGGAGGACACGGGAAGAATGGAGGAATTTTGGTCAAAGGGGAGGAAGGGGAGAGGAGGGGACATGGGGGCAGGAAAGATGGTGGAATGAGATGGACATCATTGCCCTAGGTTCATGTATGACTGCATATATCCTGTGATTCTACATCACATAAAACCAGAGAAATGAAAAGTTGTGCTCCATGTGTGTACAATGAATCAAAATGCATTCTGCTCTCATGTATACCTAAATAGAATAAATAAATTTTAAAAGTAAATAAATAAATAAAAATACAAAAAATAAATTTGGAATTATGTATTTTAGATTTTTCTGTCATACTTGATTTTATATTAGGTTTTCATTTTTGGTTTCTAGTGACCTTATGCCTACAAAAAGTCTTTCCCACCATGAGTGCTATTTGATAACTTAATTTCTTTCTGTTCTGTTTCATTAGGGAAGTCCAACATGGTGCATGCTATATTTTTTTCTTCACTGAGATGGTCTGATTGGATCCTAGCCCTGCTCCTTATTCACTGTGTCAGGCCAACTCTTATTCTGAGACACAGTTTCTCTCCATTCTTAAGATGGGATGATGCCTACTTCTAAAAGTTGTAAATATTAAACAATATGCACAGGACAAAAAGTAAGCACTTAGTTAATGGAACTTATTATTTAATTCCCTTGAAATTAATTTTTGGTATAGTATCTAACATATATAACAATATTTAGTGAACTTAGTGACGCACTCCTGAAATCTCAGCTACGAGGGAGGCTGAGGTTGGGGGATTGTGAATTCAAGCTCAGCCTGGGCAATGTAGCAAGACCCCGTCTCCAAAAAGAAAAAAATAATAATTTTTACCCCAAATATTTGATCAGCTTATCAGTATTAGATATTTTTAAATCTTTCCTTCTAGAGACCAGTTGAATATAGGAAGCAGATCAGGAGGATGGAGAAGAGCAGGGAAATGAAAAGGAAATGATATTGATTAAATTATATTATGTACATGTACTGATATAGCATAATGAAACCCACTATTATATATAATTATAATGCACCAATTAAAATAATACAAATAAATAAGCGAAGCACAAGATAATCTGAAAATTATTTTTCCTTCTCAACAGGTAAACTGTTTTACAGTTACTAAATTTCTGTTTGAGTCTGCAGTGGAGAGAAGGGTCCCTATTTTAAATCATGTTTGCCTATGGTCTTGCTCACACTAATGAGAACTTGGGCTTTTCTTTCCAGTATTTCCGATAAAATGGCCTAGCAGTTCTACCCAAGGGAAGGGTGAGGAGAGTCAAGGGACAGCCAGTAGACCCTGTTTATTGGCACTACCATAAGTGAATATGCCTTTCTTCACTCCAACATGCACAGAAGGCAGAACCAACCTGAAATACCAGGCACCACATGAATGGCTGCAACATCAGCTGGCCCCATTCATTCTGCCCACAACACTGCCAGAGAAATCTTGTAAAATACTTTGTCCTTAGTTTTCTGATGAAACTTGAGTAACAAGGAAAAGGCAGTAGTTTGAATGATTATTCTCCACAATAGGCTGCTGCTTTTCCTACCACTTCTATTCTCATCTTGTCCTAAACATATTTTGAATATTTTTTTTCCAAGTGGAAGTAAGCCCACTGCAGATGATCCTTCTAAATAATCAAGTTTCCTCTCCATAAAAACCTAACTTGTGGATTTTTGTAAAATAATTTCCTCCAGATATTTAATTTAGCTCTTATCCAACAAAAGGGAAAGGGAAGAAAATCTCCACTAAACAATATGAACAACTGTAGGTAGGATTTTTACATTTGTTTCCAAATCTAAAATAAAATAAGATTTGAAGGCAATTTGCAGTGACATAACACTGCATCTTCAGACTAAGATATGAGTCAATGTAAACACCCAATTTGAGCACAATTTGAGCAACCATGGATTGTTGACAACTTAGGTAACGTCTAACATTCTCTGCTTCTATTTCTATTCACCAAGGATTACCATAAATTTTTTATTCCCAGAATTCTGAGGCTGGTTCTGTGCCCTGGCCTCTGACTTAAGCCTGCCACTGTGAGGTTTTTCTTGGCTCATTAATTCCCATGTAGGTTTCTGACTTCCCTCCAAGTCACACAGTGGATTTGTGGCTCTGTAAGGCTCATTAGAGCACCTACTCTGTGAGGGCCCTTGGCTGTGCTGAAGACATCTCCGCTGGGGCTGCTTATATTCACAGGCATAGCTGACTTCAGTTTTTTCTTGGGTCTCAAGGTCTGTCACTGAATGAGACCCAGGACCTTAAGGCTGAGTAAGAAACTCAACTCTTCGGGGATGAAAGAAAGCCTTTAAGCCGTTTTACTTCATTTCTCGGTTCTTTGGTGGTAGTAAGAGGTCCAGCAAAGAAAGACTATTTATCTCTTCTCTTGGTAGGTTTCTTGACTATAGTGAAGCTGTCTCAAATATCACAGCTTTGCCCCAGTCCTATTTCTGTACTCGTTGCTGGTGGCTATGCTCTCCCCCTGGTTAACACAGACCTGTCCAGCCTGCTAGTACATTTCACTTCCTTTGTTCATTCTTTTTTTTTTAAAGTAACTTTTTTTTTTAATTTTTTTTTTTTTAGTTGTTGATGGACACAATGTCTTTATTTTACTGCTTTGTATGTGGTGCTGAGGATCGAACCCAGGGCCTCACGCATGCGAGGCAAGCGCTCTACCGCTGAGCTACAATCCCAGCCCCCTTTGTTCATTCTTAAGTCTTGCCTGCCAACAGAGTCAAGGCTTTCTATAAAACGTTACTCAGGTTCGTCTTATTCCTTTCTCACATATCTAATTTGTTGAAAAGAAAAACAACTTTCAACATTGGAACAGTTAGGAAAAAAATATATCCAGACAATAGAGATATCATCATCATCATCTTTAATAACTGCATCGTCGTACAATATGCCAAGTGCTGATATAGCCACTTTACACATATGAAATTTATTTAATCCCTCTAACAACCTAATAAGAAAGATATTCATATCATCCTCAATTTAAAGATAAGGTATCTGCAGCACAGAGAGAATAAATAAATCCTGCAAGGTCACAGAAATAGTAAATCACAGAGGCGTTTCCAAAGCTGGTTCCAGACCCCTTGCTCTGACCCCTGACACCTTCCTATGCTGTCAATTCTCCAATGGCTTCTGGAAATGCTATTATCTAGTGTAGCCAAATATCTGAATTTGCAATTCCCTTCTGTGTGAACTGTGGTGGATGTACCACTGATGATTGACCCAGAGAGAGAGAACACAGGTAACTATAAAAACAGGACTGTATGGAAATTAAAGTTGAATTTCTACAATAAAATAGGAATTTTGATGAATGCATACCAATGTGTACACTAGATCAGAAACTTAAATAACAGTATTGTCTCATTTTATGAAAGAGGAAACTGAAGCTCAGGGAAGTCAAGGGTCTTCAACATCATCACATAGGCAGTAGCTAAGCTGCTCGCCTATGGAATGTATGTTCTTTTCCACTTCAGCGTGCTTTTTATTAAGTAAAGATATTTTAGTGTGTCGTGTAATACCCATAATTATATACTCTAAAAATTTGAACCTTAATTCTAGGGGATTGAGGCTTTATCCTAGGAGAAACTCTCTTCAACTATCAACATCTCATGTTCTAGAAAAGAAGACTCAACATCTACAAGACCCTCACTGGATTTAGATGACCCTCTTGTGACATCGGAGTGAGGAAAGTGGTCTAAGATGAAGGTGTCAACAGGGGATCAGCTGACATTACACAGAGATAGATAGCCTATAATGCATATCTCACGGCCAAACTCTTAATGTTTTCTGTGATTCCACAAACAACTGAAATTATTTTCTTCAATTCTTCTAGTTAGCTCATTCAATGACAGAACACCCAAATTAACATCTCTGCTATGCGATAACTAATTACTTTACCCAGAAATCACTTGCAAAGGGAAAAGTTTAACTATTTCCATACTTTAAAGTCATTATACCGTGAAGTACTACAAGAGATCAAGAAACAATTGGATTCAAATCCAAATTAGGTCACTTGCTGAATATATCCAGGTTTCAGTACTTCATTAAAAAATGATATACTTACCTGGCAGGGAAGATACCATGACCATGAAGGTGGTTTTCCCAGGGCAAGGCTTATCCATTGCACTCCAGATGTGCTGACCCCTGCGATTTTGTCAAACATGGGAAACTCGACTGCATAATTTGTGGTAGTAGGGACTGTATTCACATTCTCCCCTTAGAACAAAAAAAGATCAAATACTATTATTATTTTTTTGAGTACAGGAGTAGCAATAAACACCACTTTATCTTTTATGTTTGAGTTTAGAACCAAGTAAGACAATAAGACAGGAAAAGTACTAATCCCTGTCAAAATACCTAATTTATTGATAAAACTGTTTGAAGACCATGATTTCAGATCTGCAGCTAGGTTCAGTTCCTTGAAGTCTCCAAATTCGTACATGATAAGGTATCTGCAGCATGGAGAGAATAAATAAATCCTGCAATAAATAAATTCCTGCACTCACAAAGCAGAGTAAGACAAATCCCAGCACTGGAATCCCAGCTAACTAGAAGAGCAAATTTGTCCTGAAGATGTGTGAGCTGATAAGACCAGACACAGGAAGCAGAGCCCAGTACACTCAGCTTCTTCTACAGGATTTACCAGTTAGTAATTCAATTATTCTCCAAGAGAACATCAGTGAGGAGGCAAAGAGAAGTTGGAAATATTCCTTCAAAATTTTTCTCATGCAGAGCAGAAATTCTTTTCTTTTTTATGAATTCACAAATAACAAGGAAAAAAGTGTTCCTTCCAACAGCACCAAGGATGAAAGTTTCAGCTAAAAACTTTCTTATGTATACTGAATGGTATGTTGGATATTCTAATTTGCGTATAACACAAGTACCTAACATCCAAAAGCCTGAAACCAAATTAGTAATCTTATTTGATAATACATTGCCTCTCTAATGTGCTCCATTAAAAAAAAAAAAAAGTATCCTCACCAATTTACAGATTCAAACCAGAAATCCAAGAGTATCCTAGCTCAATAAAGGAAGTCATACTGAGAAGCATTAAGGTGCTAAGTAGGCTTTGGCAAGGGCTTCTCCATTTTATTCTGCTTGGTGCTCACTAAATATCTTGTATTAGGTACATTTTTTATCTTTCAAATTTGGAAAATATCCAACCATTATTTCTTCAAAAATTTTTGCCTGTTCCAAGATTCCAATTAAACATAAGCATAAGCTTGTCCACTTGATATAATCTAACAAGTCCCTAAGGATGATGTCTATTGCTGCATAGTTAAATTCACTTCCTCTTTTTTTCTGTCATATTTGTTTGGCTATTAAGTCCATCCAATGATTTTTAAAAATTTCAGATACTGAATTTTTTCAGTTTTCTATGTTCCATTTGGTTCTTCTTGTTTCATTTGGCCTATTTCTATGCTGGGAAAAAAACATATACATATAGATAGATAGATCAATCGACACATACATATATACATACATGCATGTATGCATACATCGATCCCCACTGGCAAACTTCCAGAGAAGATCAAGTAGGCTTTTTGGAGGTTTTAAATTGAAACCTGAGAAGAGCATAGGAGTTAGAGTTAGAAAAAAAGAATTCAATTTGTATGTTTAGACAATAATTTGGGGAACTATTAGGAGAACTGGTTCAGGTAAATGATGAGATAGAGGACAAAGGTAGAAACACAAAAGTAAGACAAAAATCTGGGAGATGATGTCCTGGGAGAGAATGATGATGGAGAACAGAAAGAATTATTGTATTGTAAATGTTTCGGCTACATCCTAATTGTCCCCATTCTCATCATCACCAGCCTCATTCAAAACACCATCTCCTCCCAGAATCTTTATCTTATCTAAAGTTAGGTTAGAGCATCTGACTATTTACTTAAAAAGCCAAATATTAGTAACAAATCTTGTAATCAGCAAGGGAAAATGACATTACATACAGAGGAAGCTCAACCAACTTCTCATGAAAACCCATGGAGGCCAGGAAGCAATTGGAACACATTGTGAAGGAGCTGAAACATATGCACCAAATCTTGTCAATCAAGAATTCTTGTAGGGAGCGGTGGCGCACACTTGTAATCCTAGCCAATTGGGAAGCTGAGGCAGGAGGATTGAGAGTTCAAAACCAGGCTCAGCAAAAGCAAGGCACTAAACTGGGCACAGTGGTGCATGCCTATAATCCCAGCTTTTTGGGAGGCTGAGACAGGAGAATCACAAGTTCAAAGCCAGCCTCAGCAACAGCAAGGTGCTAAGCAACTCAGTGAGACCCTTTCTCTACATAAAACACAAAATAGGGCTGGGGATGTGGCTCAGTGGTCGAGTGCCCCTGAGTTCAATCCCCGGTATCCCCCCCCAAAAAAAAAAACAAAAAGCAAGGCGCTAAGCAACTCAGTGAGACCCTGTCTCTAAATAAAATACAAAATAGAGCTGGGGATGTGGCTCAGTTGTTACATACCTCTGAGTTCAATCCCTGGTCCCCATACCCCCCAAAAATAAATAGATAGATATATAAATAAATTCTCCACTCACTGAAAATACTCATCGAGAGAATGACAGAAAATAAAGACATTTTGAATGAAAGAATATCCAAAGAATGAGAATGTTTTCTCATTAAGAGAATCTGTATTATCATATACTTATATTATATATATATATACACACACATATATATACCTAAAATGCAAAGCAAAAATTAACTAGGAAAAATACAAATATTTGGAAATTAGAAAACATACTTTCAAATGGATAAAGAAAACAGGAGAAGTTATACATATTTTGAACTAAATGACTAAATAAAAATTTGAACTAAATAAAAATATGACACATCAAAATTTTAAGTATGTAGCTAATACAGTAACTAGAGAGACTTATATTGGTAAATGCCTATACTAGAAATAAAAAATATAAAAGTTAATTATTTTCATTCCCATCTTTAAAAAATTAGACAAAGACACAGCCACATCAATGTTTATAGCAGCTCATTTCACAATAGCTAAGGTATAGAACCAACCTAGTTGTCCTTCAACAGATGAATGGATAAAGAAAAAGTGGTATATATACACAATGGAATATTACTCATTCATAAAAAAGAATGAAATTATGGCATTTCCTGGTAAATGGATGGAGCTGGAGAATATCATGCTAAGTGAAATAAACCAATCCCCAAAATCCAAAGACCAAATGTTCTCTCTGATAGGTGGATACTAACACACAATAAGGGGGATGGGGAGACAATAGAACTTCATTGCATTAGACAGCAGGGAATGAAGGCAAGGGAGGGGGATGGGAATAGGAAAGACAGTAGAATGAATCTGACATAATTTTTCTATGTTTATATACGAATATTGACTAGTGTAACTCCACATCATGTACAACCACAAGAATGGGAAGTTATACTCCATGTATGTATAATATGTTAAAATACCCTCTCTTGTCATGTATATATAAAAATAACAAAGTTTTAAAAAATTAAACATAGAGAAAAATGCATCTAAATTGAGTGGGAAGAAGAAAAGGATAATGGAAGAAATCAGTGAAATACAAAGTATAAAAATAATAAATCATGATCTATTGATTTTATTAAATCAAAGCTAGTCATATATGGATATGTAAAATTTATAAGCATCTGTTCAAGTTAATTTAGAAAAAAGAGAGACATCTGTCTTAATATAAACATTGGAGGAGGTATATACAATGAAAGGATAATCATGGGATGTTATATGCAGCTTCATAAAGGTTCACTAGTTCCCCTTATCTGCAGTTTCAGTTACCTGTGGTCAAGGTCAGAGCAAAAAATTAAATAGGAACTTCCAGAAATTTATGTTTTAAATAACTTTTATTATGGCATATTGTTAAAACTATTGTATTATTAGTAGGATTATTGTTAATTTCTTACTATCTATTAAACTTTACTATAGGTGTGTATATATGGGAAAAGTTTTGTTACACATAGTGTCTGGTTTTATCCATGGTTTCAGGCATTTGCTGGGGGTCTTGGAACAGATCCCCTATGATAAATGGGGTCTGCCTTACATTTAACATTCTACATGAAATGAACAAATTCCTTATAATCAGAAAGTACCAAATTGAACTGAAAAAATAGGAAGACTTGAATCCTCTGTATCAATCAAAGATTGAATCTGTAATTTAAAAATCTTCTTACAAAGGAATCTCCAGGACTGAATGGCTCCACTGGTGGATTCTATCACACATTTAGAAAAAAAAAAAAGTCAATTCTATGCACATGCTTTCAGAAAATAATGAAAAAAAGAATAATCTACAAATCCCTTTAGATCTCAGTCTTACAAATTCAAGGACCACCCATGTAACAAAACTAGACAAAAACATCACAAGAATATATAACTATAAATCAACATCCATTCTGAAAAATGAATGCCAAATTCTGAACAAAATTTAACAAATTAAATATGATAACATAAAAATATATAAAATATATACATACATATATACATATACATGTGTGTACATGTGAGATATATATATATATATAGAGAGAGAGAGAGAGAGAGATAGGTATATATATCCATATATATATATATATATACACACACACACACACACACCCCAAGAGTGATTCATCCTAGGAATGGCTAGGTTGGTTTAACATTTGAAACTCAATCAATATATTTAACTACATAAATAATGTAAAGGAGGAAACTATATGATGTTTTCAAGAGATATAGAAAAAGCCTTTGACACAAGTTATGATTTAAAAAACCTCTTTGAAAACTAAGAATAGGAGGAAAGTTTCTACACTTGTTCAAAGATATTTCTGAATATCTGCAGCTAATATCATATTCAACTGTGTAAAGGTCAGTGATTATTAGCCAAGATCAGGGACAAACAATGATGTCTATTCTCCTGTACTTCTCTGTAATATTGCACCAAAAGCCCTAGCCAACTAATTAAGCTCAAAAAAATTAACAAAAAGCATAAAGATTGGAAAGAATTAAATAAAACTGTATAGAGGACATGGTTGCGTTAAAAGAAAGCCCATAGGAATCTACAAAATAAAACCTACTAAAACTAATAAGTGATTTGGGATACAGGCTCAATATAGCAAAAATCAACTTAAGTTTTACATATGAGAAGTGATACACTAGAAAATAAACTTCAAAAAAATAATGCTTTTGCAATAGCATTTTAAAAATGTTTGGGGATAAATTTAACAAAAATATGCAAGAAACAAAAAAAAATATGCAAGAACTGGGCACCTCAAACTATAAAACACTGCAAATGGAAATTAAAGAAGATCAAAATAAAATGAGAGATATGCCATGTTCATGGTTCAGAAGATTAAGATGGACATTCACTAGTTGGTTACATAGATCCAATGTAAATTGATAAGCTATTTTAAATTTTATACAAAAAGGGAAAATGACCTAAAATAACCTCAAATAATCATAAACTCTTGAATAAGACTGAAATACTTACGTTTTTGCTTTCAAGACTTAATTCAAAGCTGTAATAATCATGGCAACTGTGGCATTAGTATAAGTAGAGAATGGAAAATAAATAAATACATTTATGGTCAACAGATTTTTTAAAACAGTGGCAAGGCAATTCAATAAATAAAAAAATATTCTTTTCAACAAATGGCACTTAAATACCTATATATCTGTAGGAAAAGAATAAATCTTAGTTCTTACCACACAACGTACACATAATTTAACTCCAAAAGGATAACCTAAACACAAGAGCTAAAACTATTAATCTTCTGAAATAAAACAAAAGAGGAAACCTTTGTGATCTTGGGTTATGCAAAGATTTCTCACAAAACCACTAGAACAGTGATAAACTGGACTTCATCATAGTTTAATCCTTTAAAGACAGGAAAAGATCATATAATCAGTAAATGGTAAACTGAAAGTCCATTTCAGGCAGAATAGTTCCCAAATCCCGAAGCTTTCCCACTAGTGCTTGTGGTCTCTGGTACTCGTTCTGGAATAGTCTGTTTAGAAACACAACATAAATCAGCACGTATTATCTAATGAAGTCTAAACATTTTAATAAAGTAGACCAAAGGTCAATAAGAGTAGCCAACATAAGCATTAAATGAGACTAGGATATGAAGCTAAAAGTTTCCAAAAAGTGGATACTTTTTCCTTAGTATGTTCCACAAGAATTCAGAAAAACACTTAATAAAGTAAAGAATGGACCTGGAATGGAAGATTATGACCAAGGGACTTGGCCCTAGTCTTAATTTCTCACTGACTAATATATAACCATGAATTTCTGCACCTGAGAGAGTCCCTCTGCCTAAAATACAAAGGGATTGATTTGGGTGATCCCTCATGCCTTTTTCAGACTTATGATATTAATGATAAAAGATTCCCCAGTCCTTTAGTCAACAACTTTTGTTGCCAAGTTCTAATAGTGTGCAGCTCCTGAGGGTAAGTGAGGCCTGGCTAGAACAAACAGAAGCCACTCGCCAGATCTGAAGTCAGGAACATCATGATGGCACTCCCCATTGGCAGCTGAACTGAGTCGACCCCACTGGGGCACCGTCTGTCACAGCTGTGTGAAGTCAGAGGAAAAGAGGTAGGAAATGTTCACCAGCTGTAGTGGGTCATTTTTCACCAGCTGCAGATGGTTCTGTGGGAAAAATATAGAGGAGGGGGGTCTCAGTGACTAGCAAATTATCCCCAACAGCATCACCAGAGATGAATGAGATCTCTGTCTAACCTGGGAACTGAACCTGCAGATTCACTTTGGGGAAAGTCCAGCCTCCTCTGTGTTTTCTGACAATCTCCATCTAAATTCCCCACAGGCCTACAGTGTCTAGTACTGCACAATCTCACAGCTTCTAGGCACAGTGATTAACGATGCAAGACAGTGACTAAGACTCATCCACCCATTCTAGAAGTCCCTAAAAAATATTGTGTACCTGACCCACAGTGGGGGCTTGACTGATGGTTATTAAAATACATTGCATTGAAAAGTCATTCAAGCCTAACATGGAAAAATAGACATGAAGCTTGTTCTTTCACATCTATACAGTATTTTCTGGGGGGAAAAAAAGAAACACATAAAATACAAAAAGCCTAAACCTGATTCAACCTTGTGTCTCTGTTGTTCCAAATCCCCTTTCACTGTCCCAAATTTCTGTTTTAATTTTTAGCTAACTAAAATGGATCTCTTGTATTTCTAGGACAGCTGAGATAATGGGAAGGTCTAGAATTAACAACAGAGTTAGGCTTTGGTATGATTAAATAATGAAATTTGTTTGAGGCATCAAAATATCTCCTTTCTGCTTCAGCCACAAATACCATCAACTATTCTCTCTCACCTCTCAACAGACAAACAAACAAACAAACTTGCTTCCAAAAAAAGGCTCTGACATTTCTCACTTATAACCCAGTGTAAGTTTTTCAATGTAATGGTATTCTAAGGAAATTTGCAACCAGTTCTTGCATATTTTTGTTAAATTTATCCCTAAATTTTTTTAAATGCTATTGCAATGGAGTTAATTTTTTGAAGTTTATTTTCTAATGTATCTTAAAGTAAAATTAACCTTAACTTTTTCATGTACTTTTCACCACTACTTCTTTCGACCTTTAGCTCACCACATACCTGACTTACTGTATTCTTGCTTTTGCTGCTAAAATGTGAAACGGATCACTAATGACTTAAAAGAGCCACTGCCAAGGAGTGATTAACAGTCCAGGAAGAGTCAGGCAGAAGGCACCAGGAAGTACATTGTGCATGCAAAGAGTTAATGTTCTCCACTTGGAAGAATATTCCTCACTTTGAAGTTAAAAAAAAAAAAAAAAAAAAAAATCCAGGTGTGCCTGAGGAATGCCAAAAGAGAAGAGACTGCTTTTAGGAGATAGCGAACTCCAGACCTTAAATGATTTAAATGCAATCCTCATGTGCAGCTGCTAAACCAAAGCACCTCACCCCAGGGAAGAGATGAGAAATTTTGAGGGCGATTGAACACTGAGAATTCTCATCGTGGCTTAGCAAAAAGTGACTTAGCACATGTGTTTCAGTAATTACGAAGCGTCAGGGTGCTCACTGGCTCTGAAACGCAGAGTCACCCATGTGACAACTCTGATGCTGGCGTAAGAGGCAATCAGATGAGGAAAGAATGAACACCCTTTGCCTGTGCAATCTGTTAATGCTCAAGGCACCTTTTCTTCCGGGAATGGATGTCTGAGTTGGGCATTCACACTAAGATTATTCATTGCTTTTTCAGATTAGGTGTGCAGAGCTAATCAGGGGAAGAAGAAGGAGATGGAATGCTTATTAGGCAGCTACCATGTATGCAGCACTTACTCAGGGGCCTGGAATCTTACATATACTTCTTAAAAATCAAAAGAAAAATAAGTTTTCATTGTGAAATCTCACATACATTACAGAAAGGTATGGAAACGGCAAACTCCTCTCCAACTCAGTCCACATCATAAAACAACATTGCCAGGACTTCAGAAGGCTTCGGCAGGGCCGTGCCTCAAAACTGCCTACTCTCCCCTAAACATTAGCCTCACTTATGGCAATCCTTTTCTTACTTTGCTTTGAGGATGTTCCATGTAAGCATGCATTTCTAAATGCTATCCTTGGTTGTCCTTCTTTCTGATCTTTATATAAATGGACTCAAGCAGCATGGATTTTCTTATATCTGGTTTCTTTCATTCAACACCACAGTGATGATGTTCATGTCTTTGTAATTGTAGTTTGTTCATCTCTTTGCTATCATATTACATTATATAACTATACCACAATTTATCCATTCGATTGTTGATGAGAGGTAAATAGGAACTACTATGAGTAATCTGCTATGAACATTTTTATACATCTTTTGAGGCAAATAGACATGTATTTCTTTTAGATACCTACATAGTGGTAAAATTGAGAGTCATGGTAGACTAGGGGCCTACATGGTCAAGGTCATGTAAAAGGGAGATTCATTATGTTAATAATACCTGCTGATATTCATGAAAACTATACACAAGTTATTAGGAGTCAAGAATTAATTAACAATTATTGTGAATCTACTATATGTTATGTACTATGTTAGACCTGCAGATGGGAAATTCACAAAAGGTAATCAAAAAGATTGTTAGTCATTTAGCTGGTTTTTTCATTGAGTGTCAACTGTGGGCCAGGTCCTACATTGTCCTCTGTAGTAGAGTATTTCTAATAAGAACCAGAGAATCACAACAGTTTATAACTGAATAGAGAGAATATAGTTGAAACCATTTACTAAATAGATGAAAAAGCATAACCACAGAGAAGTAACAGAATTTATTCAGTGTCTACAGAGCTCTGGAGAATCCAGGTCTCCTGATTATCGGATCTAGAGAAATCTTTTCTGAGGGAGAAGAGTAACATCAAGGAAAGGGAAGTTGTGAGCTCATATTATTTAAATTCTATTTCTTCCAAGATCCTATTTTTCTTTACTTCTCCATCCCAAAGCAACAGAGTCAAAATTAGGAAGTAGGAAACTGGTCAAGTTACAAAGTTTGCTTTTTCCCTTGGTCTACAAAGAATTTAATTCTAAATAGTTGACAACTTCCTTTCCCAGGGACCTATTCTAGTAACTGGGAGGTGCTTGAGAAACTTCATCTCACTTTTCTAACATACCATTGGTTTTGTTAACTCTCCCAAAAGCCCAGCCTTCTCAGCTTTGCCCACCATGTTGGCACAGGAGCTGTGGCATGAAAGAACTACAACTGGAAGAAAGATGTAGGGTTCTCAGCTCAGATACAGTTTTTATGGCAAATGAAATTTACACAGTCACTTTGACCTCATTAAAACTACTTCAGACTGTACCCCTTCATACCTTTCTCAAAACCTTTCAACAGTTACAATTCAGTGATTCTAGAAGATATTTTGACCTATTTTCTTTTTCTTTCTTTCTCTTTTTTAATAGGACAACTCTATTTTCTTCCAAGATGCCATTAGTGCTTTTGAGTTTCTTGTCAATCAGAATCGGAGAGTTCAGTGTGCCACGGTAGAAAGAGAATGGGATTTGGCAGCAGAAAATAGGAATGCTAATCCAGGCTTCCAGGTGAACCATAACCTCTAGGTCAAAGTTGTGACTATATATAACTCATACGAAAAGTGTTTCATGGTAAGTGCTTAAAAATGCTACCCCCTTTATGTCTTTCTTTCTTTTGTGTGGATTGAATTCAGGGGAAAGTACTAATTCAACTCATCAGGATAAAATGGCTTCAAGTTCTGGTCAAGTTCTGAATAGTGCTGTGCCTCATTCGAATGACAGATCCAGTTCCTAACCTGAATGCACCAGCATCTGAAAGGGACTAAAATTGTCTCTGGGAAGATCAAGCCAAGTTCAGCTTCTTGATGACAAATTGCCACATTTGCAATCCACTTCTTAGAACATTTATGTATCTCTCACATTTATATCTACCTCTACCTCCCCAATATGTTTTACTTTAATTGTGGGGGTGTCAAAAGGTACAAGACAGCCTTTTTTAATTTCTGTGTCATGAATGTAATGACCTTATACTCTCATAGGTTAAACCCCACATAGCATTAAGCAAAAAAAAAAAAAAAAAAAAAAAAAAAAAAAAAAAAAAAAAAAAAAAAAAAAAAAAAAAAAAAAAAAAAAAAAAAAAAGGCATGCTTAGATAGGTATTTTAGCTTTGGGTTAAAAAAATCAATGTTGGAAAGCCCTGGAACATGGCTGATCCTGCTGTGAAAGAACTCAACCTACAGCAGAGTTAAATTAGTAGAATGCTTATCTTTCAAAGTGTTCAGTTGGGAGTGCTCAAATTTTGATGCATTTTAGTTGAGTACTAATTAGCAACTAGCTGACTGCTAAATGGACTGTCACCTTTCCTTTTGACAATTTACTGAAAATTAGCCCCTCAATGTTATTTGAACATGGGGGAAAATGGGTTGGGAGGGCTGGAGCTAAAGATGGAATTTCATTTGGTGCATTTATGCGAGGACTTTCAGTGTGCTGCTGATATTTAAGGACTTCAGTAAATGCAAAAGAGGGGAAAAGGTTGGGGATGACAGACAGTGAGTTCTGCTCAGCTGGCATTGACTCTATAGTCAAAGTATAAATGGATCTAGTTCTTTTTAAATGTTAATAAGCTTTTTCACTGGGACAGATTTCATATGTATTTGCTGTAATATCAGACATTGGCCTATTCTGTGGTCACACTGTGGATTGGGTGTTTAAATTGATTCCAATATTAGGTGAGAACAAATCCAAGAGAGGTATTTAAATGTTAATACAAAAAAAATCTGAGATTTGGAAAATAAGTGAAAAATAATATTTACCTCATCCATATCTGTTTCTTAATTAATATTATTTTATATAGAATTTAATTTAATTCCATCATGACAATTTTTATCCTAGTCATAAAAAATGCATGAAAGGTGAGCTTGAGCCTGCGGTGAGGTAAGTGTGAACTCTGTTTTGTGGTACTAACACAAAAGGGTTTTCCTAAATATCTAACTGTGATATTCCAGGGTTTGGATCTCAAACTTTCACAATCTTCCATGACTTCCTAGTAAGCAAATGTGGAAGGAACAAAGTGACATGAGATGAGACAGAGTAATATTAATTTGGACCTAACAAAAATGAAATAGTATTTGTCTCAGCTTCATTAAAAAGAAGTCAAACCCATCAGGTGGAGTACTCAGGACAAAAATGGTCCCTATCCAGTTGTTTCAGTCAGCTTTTGCATTGCTGTGACCAAAATACCCAACAAGAACAACTTAGAGGAGGAAAAGTTTATTTGGGGCTTATGGCTTCAGAGGTCTCAGTTCATTGATAGACCCCACCATTGTTCTGGGCCCAAGGTGAGATATAGCTCATCATGGGGGAAGAGCATTGTGAAGGGAAGCTATTCCCCTCATGGCAGCCAGGAAGGAAGGAGAGAGAGGAGGAAGGGCCCATAGGGAAGATGAATGCTTCCAGGGCTAACTCCTAGTGATTCACCTTCTCTACCCTTGCCCCACCTCCACCCACCTGCATGAAGTTAATATCCAGTTAATATCCAGTTAACCCATTCAAACTAGGATGGACTGATGAGGCCATAGTTGTCATAATCCAATCATTCTACCTCTGAATATTCCTTCATTAACAAGAATTTTAGACAGACACCTCATATCCAAACTATAACAGGTCCTTTGGGGAGACCAGTCAACATAGTTGCAGAAGAAACACTTGCTAGCTACCCACATTGATCACAGTATGAATGGACAACTGATAAGTACTAGATATTTGAGGAAAATCAACAGCATGAAAGAGAAGTACCAAGATTAATAAGAACTGCTTGGAGGAAAATGAGGCAATTCAGGAAACAGAAAATAAAAACAAACAAACTAAATTCATTAAAGCAACAACAAAAATGGACTGCTCTGAAAAGCTTAGAATCAGAGAGCAAGAAATAATTCTATGACATTTAAAGTTGGATATGAAAACTGAACAAGAAGACCAAACAACAGCATAGGCCAAATGAATAATCTAGAAGATAAGGCTCAGGAAATCTATTAAAATTTGGAGGCAATGGAGATGGGAATATTGACTTATTTCCAGGAAAATTCTATCCTCCAACAACAAATGTGGATGAGTCCATTATCTTAAGATGAAACTACAGCTCTCACAATCTAATCATTTCACCTCTGAACATTTCTACATAATGCTTTCAAAACATGAACTTTTCACTGGACATTGTGGCATATGCCTGCAATCCCAGTACCTCTGGAAGATGAGGCAGGAGGATCTTAAATTTGAGGCCAGCCTCAGCAACTTAATAAGACCCTGTCCCAAAAAATAAAAATGGATAGGGGTATAGTTCAGTGGTACAGTGTCCCTGAATTCAATCCCCAGTACAAAACAAAACAAACAAATAAAACCAAACAAACAAAAAAAACTTTTCTGGGGGACATTTTTAGACTTAAACCACAGCATATATATATTTGTAAAACTATATATGCCTAATCTCTACTGTGCTGTAGGAATTAAAGAAAGGAACAATCACCTGTACCACAGTGATCTGAGTATATATACTCAGGGTAATCACATAAAATAATGGGGTACATCTTTCTTCCCCCACTAGCTCCACACGGTGGCTGCCAGAAAAGATGGCCTACTTTCCAAAGGACTGGATCAAAAGCTAAATACCAAGAGTGAGACAACAATCATTGGAAATAAATGTTGGTCTCAGGATACTTGATTTCTCTTTCCTCTACTGAAGATGAAATTTAAAGTTGGTTGAAAAGAAAAAGAGGAAGGTCAGGGTTTGTGGAAATACCTCTCTCTCCTGATGCTTCTAGCTCTACTAAGATTTGCCCTTCAGGTCCTATTCAAGATTTAGTAGCTCCCAAAGGCAGAGAAAACTACCATTTGCTTCTCATTTGCTCCTCCATAAATGAAGACGACACTGGATATGATAGATTTGGAGGCATCAGTCAGGCAGATAGTGGACAGTGCCAAGGGAAGATTGAGGAAAATATTTCTCCCTATGTTGTTGTATGTCATACCTTGTGTGGGTTTGCTGACAAGTTGGGGTCCCCAGGGACAAAAGCAAGGGGTCCTCAGGAGGGACAAAACGGGGTCCCACGGGACGAGGTATGGGGTGGTCGGTCATGAAGCCAATTCACCCAGACTCCAGGGGCTGGTAGGACTGCTCTGCATGAGCGAGATGTAGAACCCACTTATTCCAGGAAGTGCAACAGCTTATGAATGGTCCTCGGACCAATCATGGCCCCGAGATTACAACCAATGGGGCACCACTCTGTGTCAGGTGTGCAGTCCATCAGCATAGAATGGAAAAAGAGGGAGGGGATGGGTTGAAGGTATGGGGAGTGCTCCTACATCCCTACCCTAACCTTCTCCCCAAAGCAAGGACCCAGACTTGACTGTCAAGGGTCCAAAGTGAGGCGGCAAAGCTTGCTGAGCTCAAGAGGAATAAATTAGCTACCATTGCTTTTCCTATTCAAAAGTTCTCTGGCATAGCAACAAGATTCCAGCAGCACTATTAAGAGTAGGTGTGCTTGCTGGGAATGAGAGGTGCCAGTATGTGAAGGAAGCTATGCAGGTAGCCACTTAAAGGACTACTGCTAGGAGTCAACCTAGGAGGTGACTTGGGATGGTCAGAGGGAGCAATAAAGCCCTGTGCACTTGAAAAATGGATGCTAATAGGTGGAAAATGAGCAAAGAAAGAATCAGCTGCCTCACTCAAAGCTCTGCTCATGTATTTTCTGACTTGCAGATGGTTATCTGCTTAAAAATAATAAACAATGACCCAATAATAGCTAACTAGTAATAACATACTGCCCCATTGGAAGAATGAGACAGTTCTTACAGGAGGTAAGGAACTGCTATTACATTCTCTCCTCAATAGGCCAGCCTCCTGTCCATGTATTGCTTCTATTTAAAGTGACCTCAGAATTCATTTGGAACATTTTAAGAGTGAGGAATGTGCTACTAATGATTTTGCTAGAACCTGGTATGAGTAACTCCTGTCCAGAGCAACAAGGATTACATGATTACCTTAGAAATACCTGAGCTCTTTCCACTTGAACCTGGAAAGGCTTTGTAATAATAAAAAATTGCCATGAAGGAGAGCCAACAATGTCAGGTGCTTTACTATGTCATGTCATCTAACCACACAACTATTGTATTCAGTAGGTATTGTTTTCAGTTTTATAGAAGAGGAATATGAAACTCAGAAATGTTAAATCACTTGCCTAGGGTCACACAGTTAACAAGGAAAGATTTTATCAAACAAGAAAAGATTTCATCAAGCTTTTAATATAAGTCTTTTGCTAGCTGTTTCCACATTTGATGTGTTGTGTTAATTCTTAACCTTTGAGATGGAGATAAGGATATTTCTTTGCAGATAAAGGAATAGACTTTCAGGGGAGTTATTAAGTTATTCAAATTCAGCCAAGCCAGGAAGTACAGAAATCCATGTTGAACCTAGGATTCTCTGAATCTGTCCTATGGGATTTTCTGCTTCCTTTCCTACCCTTTGAGGGGCTGATGGAGGAAGTTCTGAGTCCTTGGTTACTGAAGCTGTTTGGTTAAAAATGGGATAAACAGGACAGCCAACCATAATACTCATCTCTTTCATTACTTTTATTACTGGAGCTTTTCACCTGTACTTAGATATGTTTTTAAAAGACTCCTAGAAAAAAAAGCCCTGATGAATTTTCAGCAGCCACACATGAGACACAAGTGTGGTGCTACAGCTTTCCACACCAGGACAAAACTCAGCATTACCCAATGAGAGAGAACATGTGATTATGTACCACATTTCCACATGGCTTCCTGCAAGGCACATAGCAAATAGAATGCACTCATGCTAACTCGCAACCAACCCCTTCCAACGGCTCACACAAAACCAGGGCAAGAACACATCCCATCTCTCCAGCATTGGTCGTGTGGACATAAACCCTTTTTGAAACTCAATTCAGTGAATGGTAAGTGTTGAATCTGTCTTAGTTTGTAGATAGCCAAAAAGAATTGGAGGTGGTCAGACAGTGAGCCAACAGTGCAGAACAGTGCTTCAGCCTGCCTCCTGAGGTGACCTGAGGGAAACTAGTACAGTTGATGTTGCAATCTCTCCCAATCCTTCATGGGTTAGGGTCAAGTTCTGCATTCCATCAAAGCCTGATAGGACAGGCAAGGCAGTCCTAAAAAAGGGCCACAAAGGATCTAGCAGTGGGTAAATTTATGAAGGGAAATAGAGATTCCCAGCACAGATTTGAAGGTATAGGTCTCTTTCTGAAAATCAGTTCACCCTTCAGTTTCTAGAATCATCTGCCTGAACATGAGAGTAGAAGGACTGTGGGCTTTGCTTTCAGGCAAAGTTGGGTTTTCAAAGCTGAGTTCTGCCAATGAGTGGCTTCTCTTACCTCGTTTCCATTCTTTTACCGTCTCTGAGACTAGGTTGCTTCCCCTTTAAAATATGATCCTAATGCTGACTTCCGAATGTTGTAGTAAAAACTAATCTGAAATATCATAACTGTGTGTCCCAGGCACAGAATATAATGTAGAGCCACAGAGTGAAGACTGGGTGAAAGCTCATTTGATTCCTAACCTTGCTGTAAATGTTTGAAGTTCTTTGAGTTGCTTAGTTTGTCAATGTTCGAGTTTCCTCAGTTGCAAAATGTGGATAATAAAAGCTATTGTATTAACTAAGAAAATATATAAAGTACCTATCACAGGTCCAGGCACAGGTTAAGCACACAGTAAATATTAGTTCACATTCTTCACATGCTGTTTCCTAATGCAGACTTCATTTCTCTTCAGCTGCACTATTTTATTTTATATTATGTTTGCACACAGTTTGCATATAAGTAGAAGAGTTAAAATAGTGCTGCTATTCCCAAAATGTAAATAAACCCCTGGGTTTAGCCATTACACTATCTGAACCAACCTAGAATCTGTGGGCTTTGGAGTACCCAGAGCCATACAGCTACTGCAACTATGCAGCAACTGAGCCCAGTGACCCACTAACTGCCCAGGCTCATTATCATACAGATACTCATTCACCATGCTGGGCCTTGCTAGCAGCTTTCCAGCCATTCAATTCATGCTTCCTGTGGCAAATAATATTTGACTTTCAATTTAAAATCCAGGATACTGTAAAGCAAAACCTTGGTATAATCATGGTGATAAATCAGGAACACATGCAGTTTTGACAGGATGGATTTTTCTAGTTTGTCAAGAAGAACTTTTCTCCTGTGCTTATCCACGCCCAAGCCCCTCCTCCACCTTCACCTACATACTTGAGTATGATAGAAGTTTCACATCCATACCATCTTGGACTCATTAATATCACAGCACTGGGAAGCTACTTCAGGGGTAACTGTCCTTTTTAAAGTCATGGAGTCTTGGTTAGACATGGTTGACTGAGTATGAAATGAATAAAGTTAGAAGTAGAAAAAGAGCTATATCGCAGCAGTAAAGTTTTCATCTTATTTAATCAAACACAAATTTGCATATTTCTTTGGCAAAGACATTCTCCCATTGATGAGCTAAAGAAAAATCTGCCAAAAGCAATTGTTTTGGTTCTCCCTCTTGAATAGGAAACACTAACTACAATTTTTCAACATGAACCTTTGGTGGCTATTGAAGAAATTTTCAAATCCATTTGGGTGGTATTTAGTTATTTATAGTCAGTTCCAGAAGCACAATCTAAGATTCAGAGTATTTAGAGGAGAGGTCATTCCAAAAGCATTTTCAATTGCATGAAAGTTTGAAAAGCTTAATCAACTCTGAGTGGACAATCCAAAAATGTTTTACATTTGGCCCAAGACCACAATGAGGAACTCATATTTGAATGAGGATATTGGCCTTGAATGAAGATGTTGGAACTGTATCATATAAAGTCGGTGATGCTTTTTGTATCTTAGAATTAGAAACCTTAAAATCAGCTACAAATTGGGAAGTTATTTAAGCCTAACTTTTCCAAGCTTTCTTCATGATGTTTCTTCATCTGTAATGTGACCATGTTGATTCATATATCATTTCTCTCTTGATGTTTTCTACTTGGAAGGTAAACTGTCCAACAAGCCAAACTAAATTCTGATACTGGAAACTTTAGAAGTACCAAAAACATGAAACCTTAAGATATTTCAGCTTACTATTAGAGATATGTAAATATTTATTAAAATTTAGTCTAACAGATATATTCCAAAGAAATCTTTCAAATGCATAGAAAATTAGCATTTATAAATATTTGACCATATGCCCATGCCATAAATTTAAAGAGTAGACAAAGAGTAGACCCTTTGTCCCAGTGACATTAAAGAGTAAACTCTTTGTCCCAGTGACATTGTAACCAAGAGAAAGAGCTGTGTGTCTGTCTCATCCTATCCCAGAAGAGTTAGTTAGTCAGGGACTCTCTGACCATATGGTCATTCTCCACAGTTGGCACTGATTTCAATGGCTCCTTGCTTCCTTACACTATCTGGTATTTCTACTCCTACTTCTACCATGCAGCAATTGAGCACAGTGACCCACCAACTTCCAGGGCTCATTATCATGGAGATACTGATTCACCATGCTGGGCCTTGCTAGCAGCTTTCCAGCCATTCAATTCATGTTTCTTGTGGCAGGAAGAAACACTGTCTCAACACAAAAGAGATTCCCAACTTTAGATGAAAGTAGAGTAGGGATGATGTCAAAAATTTCAGACTGTCCAGATGTGAGTAGCATTAGTTAATGCCTTTCCCCAACTTCCCTTAGATCAGGGGAGATCCATTTTATACACTTTGATCAGAAAGCAGGACTGTGCTCATACAGCTCCTTATCTTATCCATTCATCCAGACCCTTCACAAGTGAAACTCAACAGTGGTTGTTTCTTAAAGGTTAGTTGTAATGTAGTGTATGAAATTATAGCAGTGAACTTTTTATACTACTATGTTAAAAATCCATTGTTCTCCCTTGTGATTTGAATAGACCTTTTACCAATGTGTGACTTTGTAATCCCATGCATTAGTCATCTGGAAAATCTTGAATTAATTCATTACTCAGCATCAAAAAGAACATCCATTATTATTACTACATCTAGTGGGAAAGTCTTAAGAACTGGAAAAAACTCACTATGTTAGAAACACAATTTCCAAAATTCTCGTTCTTGCTTGACAGCTCCATTTTGTCACTGGCAAGAAATGCTGTCGATTGTTTTTCTACAAGAGACAGGCACATTTCACTCAGTTCTGATAAAATGTCAGCCAATGCAAGTCTGAATAATCATAATTTATCTGCTAGTAATTCAAATTTTAGGTACAAATTGTTCTATGAAAAAAAGCGACTAGTTCAGCTCACAACTCAAACAATTGCACAAGTACTTTCTCTGGAGACAACCGTTGTCCTTCAGTATGCAAAAGTACTTTCTGCAAGCAAGCCATTCTGCCATGAAGAATATTTAAAAAGCATACACAAGAGTTAAGATTTAATCAATTTGATAATATTTTTCTGCTTCTTCCAGGACATTCTTAAATAAAACTGGTATTCTTTAAATAAAACTGGTAGTTTTGTCTTTAATTGAAAATATGTGACTGTGAAGAACATAACACCAAGAATCATCTGGTGCCACCACCTTGATTTGTGCTAAGACACCATCAATTTCCCCTCCCACTGCTTTTGTACCATTAGTGCAAATGTTAACACATGTTATACTAAATGGCGTTATTATAAAAATAGTTTGGACCTCATGGGCCCTCTAAAATAGTCTCAGAAATCGTGTCAGGAATATCCAGGGTTACCCAGACCATACTATGAAAAGTACTACATTATGGCTGAGTAGGGGTAGGTTTAAGCTAAGTCGCAGGGAGTGAAAAACAAAGTGACACACTTGCTCTCTCTCGCTCTCTCTCTCTCTCTCTCTCACACACACACACTCACACATATACAATTGGCTTCTGTTAAATGAGTCATATTTAGTTTTCAAATTACAGTCCTGAGGTGCTTTAATCTTGCCCATAAGATGTCACAACCTTTCTCTTCCCTTTGGCTGTGTGAAGGCCCTCCTCCTCGGTCTGGTACACTCTACTGTGAATCACCAATACATTCCTCAGTACCTATCTCTGCCTTTTCCTGTGTCCTAACACTGAAAATCTACTATGTTAGGTTCATGGGCAGACAATTTTCATCTAGAAACACTGTTTGAAAATAATCCCAAACTGAGCATTGGACACAAAAGTGACTCACAAATAAAAATGGCTGCCCATATGGGATCTCCCATCCCCAGCCATTCAGTTCCCTTGCTCTTGGAAATCACCAGGGTAGGAAAAAAAGATATGGAGGATTTAGAAAATCAGTATTCTCAGAATTTGAAGAAGGAAGCTAAATATTTGAATAAACATTATTTGAGCACTTAAATGTTTGTTTGAATTAATTTATTAATGAAAATAATAATAATTTCATGGTTTGAAGTTCTACCAACCCACCTCTTCTGTGTTAAAGACCTAAATATGCAAACACATCTAAGTTGATTGAAGGTCTCTCTACTATTTGTGGAGGATTGGGAGAGGAAGAAGTGAGGAGGGGTAATAATTTTGGAATGTGAAAAGATGGACTATACAAAGAAATGAAAGTAATAGGAATTTGCAAACTAAATGCAAAAAGATAAAAGGAAAAGATGCCAAAAACATATCATCTACTCATTTCATCTGCCTTAAGTTCAGATCTGATGTTTAAAAGATATGAGTATAAAGAAATCTCTCTGCTCCCAACTTTGAACTGCATGGCCTTCATAGCAGGTGACAGGACTTAGGTCTTTGCCACCATTCTTCATTATGTGAGAATTAAAGATTCTTTGGATGCCAAATGAAGAACCAAATTAACTTACACCAATATGTGTGCAAGCTATCGTGTTATAAGACATAGATTTGGAGAAGAGATTCTCAAAGCATATAATTTGACAAAGGATCAATGTCCAGAATGAAGTGAATTCTAAACTGATTTACTCACATAGATTTTGCACATAATTCACTTATTGGCTGAACATTTTTTTTCTTTTAGGTCAATTTTGATTTTATTTTTCTGTTCTTTTTTTTTTTCCATTAAGGCGCTAATGTGTGCTGTGTACCACATTGGATGCTCACTGTCCATGGATAAGTAAAACAGAAAGCCTTCGGAGTATAGCAAAGACATTCACTGTTGAGGCAAAAATGAGAGCACTGAAAGAAGGAGAAAAATATAAAAGATGATAAAGAACAAGAATTCAGTTGGGTGTGGTTTCTTTCAGATAGTTTATTCGGTTTTTCTTATTACTTTCTCCTGTAATTCTGATTGCATTTTAAAAGTCCTCAAGAAATGCCTAAGTCAATCAGATACAAAAGGAATTTTTCAAATTAGTTATTCTAAAGTTATTTCTCCTCCCAATTCTCTTGACATGCACAGCAGTCAACCAGTCACCTAACTTGTTCATATTTATGCATTTGCAGGGTTTAACCTCTTCACTGCACCAGGAAGCCAGGCATAGCCATCAAAGCGTCGTTGTTTTGCCCACGATCTATACCGTCCTCAGAGATGACACTGTTGGCAGTTGAAAATTTTCGATGTTGCGTAATGCGCGCTATGCGAAAAGTGCTCAGTCCCCAGCGCAGCCTGCTTGTCATTCTCCAGAGCTTACACTTCGTGAAGCTCATGCCAGAACATTCTGCTTCTGCTGAGTGCTTAAATGCTCTTAGCAGGAAGAAAGGATAGGATCTGCTCCCCATTGAGATTCTGGAAATAAGTAGTTTGCAGAAAGAGAAACCTCTCCAGTCAGCAATCTGTGCTTGGGAGTGAGTCCTTGACCCACAGGAATTTGTTAAAATTACTTTCAAATTCTTTATTTTTTAAAAGTTTTCCTCTTGTGGCTGTAGAGAGTTATTTCATTTGATGCATCACTAGCGTCTCCCCTACTTTTTTTTTTTTTTACTCAGAGCTGCATGCCACACTTTTGTCTTCCAAATAAAGACTGTCATGGCCATAGCCTTTGTGGACAACCTACCCAGCAGGGCCTGAAGCATTTGCACCTTCTAGTAAACCTGATCAAGTTCATCTTCCATCAATTCAGTTCTGAGCTCAGCCCCTATATTAAATTTAAAAAGCAAGCTTCTGCAGGCTTGCGCCTAACATGGCTTCTTCCTTTGTGTAGTTTCCGTCCTGATGTTAGACAACATTTGCAAATGATCCTTGATCAATTTCTCTCTTTTGGGTTCATCTCTGGCTGCCTTCCTGGCAGCTTCCTCCCTGGCCCCTTGGGAAAAAAAAACTGACATTTATATGCCAGCATTTACAAAGTGTTTCCACACATAATGTGAAGGAAAATAGACAAATCACTTGCTATGAGCCAGGCACTGGGCAAGACACTTCACAAGAATTACTACAGATGATCTTCAGAACTCTCTGTGGGGTTTTCCTATTCCCATTTTACATGTGAAAAGAAAATGAAATATGCATCTCCTAAATGAAATTTTGTCTCATAATTTTTGCACAAGCTTTATCAAAATGTATCATTCCATCATCCCACTATCTGTTACCTAAGGAGATTTGTGATGGTCGGAATCCATCTAGGTATTTATTATTCTTTCTCTTTTGTAATTGTCTTGTTCATAACTAATTCAACAACATGTTTTTTTAAAAAATATTGAGTCTATTGGAAGCATTCAACTTCATGTTTATGAAAACATCATTCTTGCTTTTCAAGCCCATATTTCAAGGGTCTACATAATGATAATTTAAGATATAAAAATGCTTTTTAGTTAGTGTAAGTGGCATAAATAGGCTCAGGAAAAGTCCAGCTGACTTTTCATAAGACAAATTTCAACCAGTGGGTACAGGAGTGTGGGTGCATACTAGAAGGTACCTTTGCAACCTCAAATCTCAGTATGAGCATTTCAGAAAGCAGAGATTAGAGGTTTTAGTGCTAATTGATGTGTATGGTATGATAATGTCCTTTTCTCATGTATATGCCTCTATTATTATGAACACAGCAACTTCAATAGACAGAGTGTCTTTTAAATTTCTACAGATTCACCTGGGTTTGTTCTTGTAGCTTAATTCATCTCAGGCTAATATGGGGATATAGTTAGCCCTCTGTATCTGTGGGTTCTGTATCAATGTGTTCAAAAACTCACAAACAGAAAATATTGGGGGAAAAATTGTGTGTGTACTGAATATGTACAGATTTGTTTTTCTTTTCATTAGTCCCTCAACAATACAGTATAACAACACTTTCTATAGCATTTACATTGTATTACATGTAATCTAGTGATGGTTTAACCTATATGAGAGGTATGCAAACACTATTCTGCTGTTTTACATAAAAGATTTGAGCATCCATAGATTTTGCTCTCTAATGAGTTCCTGGAACCAATCTACCATTGATTCTAAGGAAGGACTGCAAAATGGAGGAACACTGCTAGGGACAGCAGGAATATGGTCCCTGGCAAAGGTTGAATAAGTGTGTGTGTGTGTGTGTGTGTGTGTGTGTGTGTGTGTGGTTTTTTGTTTTGTTTTGTTTTTGTTTGTTTATTTGTTTTAGTGTTATGCATAGACTATGACAGAGTTAAGTCTATACAGAAGCGAGACTCAAAGGGATTATGCTATTTCTTCATAGATGAAGTACAAAACATTGAGAGTACTCTGTGACCTAAGTGCTTTGTGAATGAAACACATTCATTCTTCTTTTTATTCAACAATATTTACGGAGCAACTTCTATCTTTTAAGAGAAGTGGATACAATAGTAAAAAAAAGCAGACATGGTCTCTTTCTCCTGATAGTTTTCAGTACTTTAATGGACTCCTCAGAGAAACAAAAAATAAATTCTAACTACAACTAGTGCTATGCTGGAGAGCTACTTGGTGCTTCAATTTTATGTAGTCAGGAAGGTCAGAGGAGATATTCCTGAGGAAATGGCACTTAAGATGACAAGATGGCATAGAAACCAGCTAGGTTATCAAGGACAGACACAGATTCAGGAAGAGAGAACAATGTGTAAAAATCCCCGGCTGTAGATGTGACAGCAGTTTCAAAGCAAAAGGGTTATCAATAAAGGTAATAAAGCATCTTTAGTCAGAAAGGATATCCCCAGAAGAATACTGGGTTTGGAAACGGGCACCTGACAAGTTGAAAGAAGTTTGCAGACTTTCCTTTGATGATGTGTGGCACATAAAAACAAAGTAGTAGCATTGAGTGTCTTCAAGAGGGATGTGTGTGAAGAATTTGACTCAGGGGATCAAATTTCTAAGGCACCAAGGTGAGATGGGAGGTGTTCAGTGAATAAGAATGTTCACACAAGTCCATGGAAAGGTTTCTGGGCCACATGTCAAGGACCCTGGGTCATAGCCTTAGCTCTGTTAAATAGCAGTTGTGTGACATTTGGGGAATCATTACTCACCCTGGGTCAATAGATTCTGATCAAAGTCCTGATCTGAATTCTGACTCTGTCCCTCTCTAGTATATGACCTTGAGAAAATGGCACAAGTAATATAAACCTCAGTTTATCTCTTTATACAGAGATAATAACTGCTTCCTGGAGAACAATAAGGATTAAATGACATAATATATGTAAAGGGCTTAGTCCCAGCAGATACTGTTGGTACTCTACTCATTCTCTCTCACTCTCTCATAACTGACAGATTCCCAATGCCAGTACCTATATTTTGTGTTCAAGATATTTTCTTCAAAAATCTTTAAAAAGCATTGCTCATGCAAAATCAGCACCTACCTACCTTCTATACCAGTCATTAGGCAGTGGCTCAGGAATTGCACATAAGTGCTTCAGTTTCCTCAACCTTTACATAAAATAATTATGAGGTTAGAGTTTTACTTCTTTCCCCAGATCTTCCCATAGGATAAAGCTCCAAATGAAATATGCCACTTGTATTCAAATATTTATCTCATATCTCAAGGTTTGTTCCCAGCCCAAACTAAGACATTATACAACATCTATGATGTAGTAATCACTCAGTGAAGATTTGATAAATTAACAATTTATTATTATACTATTATTACTATTATACCTACTTAAAAATAAGTTTTCTGGTAGAACTCTAAAGATTGTTCTAGCACAAATTGAAATAGAAAAGATCCATTATTATTCCCTTGTATATGTAGAAGGGTAGCAATATGGGTTAAATAAAAGGTAACTGGATCCAAAGAAAAAGTCATCGGGACTATTAGAAAAGCCAAGCAAACACCTGAAGAGTGTAGCAGATGTTGTCCATAAATTACCTGCAAGAGCTTAAAGGAGCTGCAAACAGCAAAATAATGGTTCTTCCCCTAGGAGACAGCCAGATTCCTGTTACTACTCCAGACTTGGTAGGAACTGGCCCCTCCTCCTGTCTTCCAATATTTCAGAATAGTCAACCATATAAACTGCACTATATAATGGAAGCTTCCACCATAGAATTTAGGTGCACCATTGCGGTGCTGTCAAAGTATGGCTTAGCTAATCAAGAAGGGAAACTATGAGTTTCTAAGGATTTGTCACATTTATAAGAAGCTTAGGTTCACAGCTAGCTACCTTGGCAATGTCAAGCCTATCTTGGGGATAGGGATAGTTGGCAATGGTAGCAAACTCCAGACATGAACAAAAGGGAGTGACCAGTGCAAACCTTCACCAAGTGGGCCATGTCACTTCAGGACCTTCATCATGAGTTTAAGCCACTGGATATGCAGTAGAATATATTTCACAAGTATTTTTGTGCACATTCAAATCAAAAGAATAAAACTAACAGACCCTAACTTAATCTTCAAAAATAATAATTTTCATCACTACATAATAGGAAATACATGGTGCAAAAAAACATGTCATCAGTGCCACAGGTATGCAATCAGTGAAATAACAGATTATAGGAAACTCCGCTAGAAAGATAATCAAGTTTGTTCTGAAACATAAGAAAGAGAGGTGGAATGTGTATGTGGGTGGAAGAGGAAACCTATAGATTAGAGGATACTTAAGGAACCATATGAGAAAATAATCATTTTCACTCTTTACTGTGTGGTAGACCCTGGTAGAATATTTTGTATGCAATATTTTATTTATCCTTAAAAATATCCTCTGATGTTAACTATGGCTGTATAACAAAGCACTTTAAAACTTAGTATCTTAGCACAATAACCATTTATTTTATCCCATGATTCTGGGGCCTAGCTATTCTGGACCACCTGATCTCAGCTGGGCTTGCTCACATGCCTAAGGCCTTAGCTAGGACAGCTGGACTGACTTGGCGCTGCTCCACCTGGTCTCTCATTCTCCAGGAGGCTAGCCCAGGCTTGATCTCATGGTGCAGGCAGGATTCCAAGAGAATGGAAGATGGGCTTTGAATGGACACATCATTTGTTCTACCACAATGTGTTGCCAAAGCAAGACACAAGATTAATCCTGATTCCGGAAGTACAGGGAAAAGATTCTCAATAGGAAAAGCTACAAAGCCATATTGCAAAGTGCATAGATCCTGGAAGAGTGAAGAATTGTGATCATTTTTCAATCAGTGCACATCTGGTAGTAGGTGTGATAGATTCATTGGTATTGTAAGAAGAAAAAAATTCAGTAGATCTGTGGAAATTTCAAGCTCTGCAGACCTTTGCATGCAGTCAGGGCCGGGACAGGGTTAGAATTTCTTAAGATTCTCCTCTTTATGCAACTTTTCATTTTGCTAATGAGATTTTCCCTTTTTCTAGTAAGTATCCACTTAACCCCTGAAGGCTCTTCTACATTCCTACAGCACTCTCAAATTCTTCATCCATTGCTCTTATCATATAGTACTGTATTTATTTGTTTAACTTCCCAACTTCCTTCCAAAGGATCTTTCCAAGGGCCGCCAAGTGCCTTCCTCTTTATTATACTATATGCACCTTTATTGGCAGCATCTGGCAGAGTTGCCACACAATAGACATGGTATTATTTGCTGGATGAATGAAAATTAAGGAAAATACAAAAGCAAATAATAATGAAAGTCACTTTGTGAGTGAGAATACACAGGCACAGAGTGACTCTCATGATAATTCAAGAGAAGAGATGAGAATTCCCTGTGACAGAGAAATCCCTGCAGTAAATTCTGGGTAGCACACAGCCAGTCCATTTCTTGCTCTTTTCCCTTGGGAGTCTACTACCTAGAGAACCATAGCATTTAAACACCATAAAAAGAAAAAAGAAAGGCAGTCATTTGTCTGCAGGCTCTTGTACAATTGAAAGCTAAAAGTCTATCAGAAGGTTCTAAACAAGGGTGCATTTCTTGATTGGATTTCTGTCTACCACAGAGCTTGGAAATAAATTGTCCCCAATTTTTGGTGAGGAATACAGATCTACTGGGCCATTTTCTTTTCAGCCATGTTTCCAATCACTAATTAATTATTTTCTCCAATTCCTACCTAATAAAACTTTATTTGGATCAACATTAAATAGTTGCAGTTATTGGAACTAGATCTGGAAAATATTGGATTGTTAAAGAATATATTAGAAGATATCAGGCTTGCCTTGTTAGATATGACTAGCCTACACAATTAATTTCAACTTAAAATACTCTAAAAGTTAAGACCATTTTCTTAAAAAGATAAATGCATGTGATACAGTTGTTTTCTTCTGCAACCATTTTTATTGCAGTATTTTAAGACTGAGCAAAATATATATTAGGTTACATGTGATTCATTACAAGTTTTAAATTTGCTGATTATACATTTATAAAATAAAATTTGATGTAAGCTTTAAGACACTCAGAAATTCAGCAAATTTATCAAACCATTCAACTCTGAGAAATTAGTAACGATTCCACAGGAATAAAGAATGAAAAAACACATGTAACATTTGACCATCAACACAGAAATTTATTTTATAAATGTCCCTTCAGATGTTCAGAAAAGTTCACATTCAAGAATACTTGTTGGAGTATTTATAATAAAATATTAGGAAAAACATAAACATTCAATCAAAGGTTGATTTAAAAAATCCAGTGTGAGTAAACAATGTAATATTATGTTATAGTAGTTCAACCTAGCAACATACACAAACACATACATTAATTAAGTGTAAAAATAAAAAGGAAATAAAAAAGCAATGAACAACATATTTTCATATTAAAATTAGTATTACTTTAATTGGTACAGATATTTGTGTTCTCTAGAAGGCTACACCAGAAAAATAAGGATGATTGTTCCCTAGATAAGAAACAGGTCTACGGAACAATAGCAAGAGAGTTACTGTTCACTTTATTTCATGTATTTTAAATTATTTACCTTTGCTCGCATTAGCTAGTAAAGAGAAAATTAATAATTTTCAAAATAAAAACAAAAGCAAAACTTATATCTGTAGAGAACAATATTAATGCAAAGGCTTAATTACAGTCAATATTTCAAAGAGAGACAAACCAGGAGTTAAAAAATGAACAGCCCTTCAACATATGTATACAAGGACAAATCTCAGTATATCTAAGATATCTGGTTATAACTCAAGAACTAGTTTCAGTGAAAAATCACACTTTTGCTAAGGCCAAGTATATGGTTCGCATCCTACCCTAAAAGAATCTTACGTCCTAATCAAGAGCAGAAAAGGACACACACACACACACACACACACACACACACACACACGAAAGTCCAAACTCAAGAAGTGTCACATGCTTAATAACAGGGAGGTGTTTCTGGCCTATTTTGGAGCAAAGAAATACTCAAGACTCTTCAATGGAGATTATGCAATTTGAAGAAGAGGGACAAAAAAAATAAGTACTGTGTTAAGAAGAGCAACTAATTTTTAACAAAAATACTAGCTAGTTTGCCCTTCAGAGTAAATGAAACGGTTAATCAGAAAAATCTTCAGGACAGGATTTCCATTTCTCACAATGACAGATTAGATTGTGTCTAGTCAATTCTTCTGGAGATATCTACTATAAACACTGAATAGAATACAAAACAACTACTTTAAGGGAATCCGTGAACATACGAAAAAGAGAAGAAAAAAAAAAAGTGCTGTGATCCCAAAAGGAATGGAAAATGGACTGAGCTGAGACCAATTTCTTAGCCACTTTTTCTCCTAAAAATATAAGTTGATTTCTCAGTGGCACAGGTAAGGCTTCTAAGCAGAAAGCAATGGCTCTGAATTTTAGCTTTTCTCTTGGAATGGGAGGAAGTTGAAGTTCAAAGTTCTTTTTTGGGGGGGGGTACTGAAGATTGAACTCAGGGGTACTTGACCACTGAACCATATCCCCAGCCCTATGTTGTGTATTATGTAGACACAGGGTCTCACTGAGTTGCTTAGCACCTCGCTGTTGCTGAGGCTGGCTTTGAATTCATAATTCTCCTGTCTCAACCTCCCTAAGTGCTGGGATTACAGGCTTGCGCCACCGCATAAAACAACTGGGATGGAGGAACCAAGGCCTTAGAAAAAAGATGGCCTCAAAGAAGTTTTCAGTTTCATTCTTTTCCTCTCTGATCATGCTAATAGTGAGAGACCACTAAACTAAGCAGACAAAACCAGCTAGGAAGCTCAAAACTTAAACCAGAGCTTTCTCAGGAGTCGCATGGTGGCAGGCAAATGAAAATGGGGATCAGAGCCCACCGTTGATAAGGTGCTTCTGTAACCACCCTAGTTTTCCAATTAAGCATGGTAACAGCTGGGCCTAGGAGAAAAGGTGCATAGTAAATAGACAAGTACCCACAAAGGCTGAAACTTTGCCTCAGATCACTGCAGTCCCTATTATAATAGCTATTGAATTTTAATGGAAATTAAACACTCTGGAGAAAAATAATATCCTGCACTTCTGGAATTTTTAGTTACTCTTACTAAGATTTGATTTTTTAAAAAATAATACCAGAAATGTCAAGAGACAAGACTGAGCAAAATTTTTCAAAAATTCTAATAAGAGGAAATAAAAAATCTCTATAATCATCTATTAAAGAAATTAAATGTGTGATATTTCATCTTCTTACAAAAAATTTTTAAAAAGTGCAAGCTCTGATGTCTCTAATTAGCATCCTCACATTTGGTCAGTTTTGTAACCTGGATGAGACTGTAATCTCTGGCTTGCAAACCTAGTTCCATGGAGAATTTCCCAGGGAATGACCATTTATTGGAGCTTTCTGGGCTGCCACTCTGCCTTTCTCAGGCAATCTCATTTCATTGCCACAACCTGCACATTTTCTTTAAGTTAATGCACTTGAACAAATGGCAGTATTTTTGTTTTCTTTGATACAATTTTGAATGTACTGACACACACTAGAGTGGTTAAAATTTAAGACAGACAATGCTACGAATCAGCATGGATGAAAAGAATGGAAAACAACTAGAATTCTCATGCTCTGCTGGTGGAAATGGAAATGGACACAATGTGTTTGGAAAATGTTGCACAAGTTAACATGAAGCTGGACTAATCTACACTGATTCCATGTTTGCATTTCTTGTACAAACAAAATAGTGTTTATGTCCACCAAAACACACGTATGAGATTGTTCAGAGAAGAATTGCTTTTTACCAAATCACACACTGAAAACAATCCAAATACCTATCAATGTAAATTAAACAGAGTGAGGTGCACTCATATAATGGAATCTATATACAGAATACAGAAGATATTACTGCTAAATATAACATAGACACTGTTTTTAAGTCAGAAAATGAAAGTAGACATTCTGCTTGACCCCATTTAAATAAAGTTCAAAAAATAAATCTAAATGTATCTATAGTTGCAATGAGTTGCCAAACTATACTGGTGGAGGACAGAGTCCCTACAAGACGGCTCTCTCTTTAGTCATCAGCCACAAGTTCAGGGAAACTAGGGCTACCCTAACTTGAGACCAGCTGGCTGCAAATTCATGGATCTCCACGGCTAACCTCAGATTTTGCAATTTTCTAGGACTCACAGAACTCAGGAAAGAGCACATGCTTATATTTTTACTAAAAGAAGGGACACAAATTAGAATGGGCAAAGGAAGAGTAACACAGGGAGGAATCTGGAAGGAAATGAGAAACCTCCATATCCACAGGGACTCTTTGCTGTCCTAGAATAGATGCATCAGAATGCACATGATATATGGCCAGCCAGAGAGGCTCACTCCAACCTTTGATGTTTAGAGTATTTATTAGGACATGATTACATATGGCCTATATGGTCGACCTTTAATCTCAGCCAGTCCTGCAGGTTTGGTTTGATACTTTTAGTCTCCAGTTTTTCCAGAAATCAAAACTGATCTGTCTGTAAACCTCACCATAAATCAGATTGTCTGACTTTCTGATGGCCAAAATCCAAGGGCAAGCCACGCTCCTGCTCTCAGGCAATTCATGGAGGGCCAGGGTTCACACCTTTAGTGTTCACACCTTTAGTGATTCACACCTTTAATCCTAGCAATTCCCAGAGGCTGGAGCAGGAGAATCACAAGTTTCAGGCCAACCTCAGCAACTTAGAGCTAGGTGAGTAGCCAAAATAAATTCCAGACCTCTTTTGGGGTGAGATTAGTTCCTCACTAAACAACACTGATGGCAGTCAGAATAGCAGTTACCTTTAAGGGCATGTAATAGCCAGGAAGATGCAGCATGCTGATTCTAAGTTCTGGTAATATTCTATTTGTTGACCTGGCAGTAGTTACACAAGTCTGTTTATCTTATAGTATTCATAGAGCTGCGCTCTTATAATTTGTATGCTTTTCCATATGTGGCTTATATGTCAAGAAAAATATATACTTAGTGGGAAAAAATTTTAAACCAAAGATGCTACTCAGCCAGAGTAGATATTTAATAGTAGGAAACAAAGGAGTGTTATACAATTCATGGCTTCTACCCAGTAGGGAAGCACTTTTCAGGTTGAACTCAACATAGAAGCTGCACTCTTCCTGCCAAAGACACAGCTGCAGTGAAACCCTTCCTGCTGCTAAGGTGCTGAAAGACCATTTCAACCCCAAATTGTATAGGTCATGAGTGCTGTGTGGCCCATAAAATATCAATGAAGGAAAGAAAGTTAGGGTGAGGAAGGAAGAGAAAGCAGAAGAAAAGAAAGAAGGAGAGGGAGAAGGAAGAAAGAGAAGGACCAAGTAGAATATTTACTGATGTCTTAGTTTCCCAGAACAGTCTCTGATACAAGAATTTGTGTGCAAGTGATGTATCAAGGAAAGGTTTCTTGGAGGAATAGTAAGGGGATGTGGACACAGGAGAGCAAGGGCAAAAAGCCAAGAAAAGCTGTGATTTTTAGGCAACATACTGGGCTCAAACTGAGCCCATGGGGGAGCTCTAAAGTGTAGATTACACCTTAGCATTTCTCTGTACTTGAGGCAAAGCAGCTGGGTTTTAATACTCCTGTAACCGACATTTGCTAGGGGCCACATCAGGGGCATGTGAACCCCCAGGCATTTCCAATTCCATAAATGCTAGCAAAAAAAAGGTCTAGTATTTTCCGGGCATAGTGGCTCACACCTTTAATCCTAGCAAGGTCAGAGCAGGAGGATCCCAAGTTTCAGGCCAACCTTGGCAATTTAGAGAGAACCTGTTTCAAAATAAAAAAAATTTAAAAAACAGGGCTGGAGATGGGATGTAGGTCAATGGTAAAGTATCCCTGAGTTCAATCCCTATACCAAAATAAATAAATAAATAAATAAGGTGAAGTGGGAAGTCTTTAGTCTTTAGTATTTTGAGGAAAGTCCTCCAAAGAGAATTGCCAATGTGAGCTAGAAACTCAAATAAGCGGAAGTCAACAGAGGAGCCTACATATGGTGGAAAGATTCCAAGGGAATACGTGAAGTAGTAGCTATTTATTACACCTGGATTAGAAACTTATATAAAAACTATGCTACACACTTTTTACATTCCTATGTATACTCCCTTGGGTGTTAAACCTTTAGTATACCACATTTAGTTATCCTTCTCAGTATGATAGGTATCATTTTCAGTCAACATTTTATAATGTTACAAGTTAGAGATTTTTAAATTATTGCTAAAAATGTTTTACTCATATTTCCAAACCCAAATTCCACCCAATAATTTTAATCACTCTTTTTTAGAGCTCAGAGAAGAAAGAGAGGGATATAAAATTCTCCTGACCTGAATATAAACTAGAACAGCCATTATGGAAAACAGTATGGGGGTTACTCACAAAATTAAAAATGGAAGGATAAGATGATTCAGTGATCCTGCTTTACTACCTAATTCTTTAAGAAAATGTCATCAAACATTTTCTTAAACAGTTAAATAGTAAATATTTTACACTATGCAGGTCATATGGTGTCTGTTACATACATCTCATCTCTGCCCTGGTAAGAGGAAAACATCCACAAACAAGATGTAAACCAATGTGCTTGATCATATTCCAATAAAATTTTATTTACAAAAGTAACCATTGGGCTAGATTTGAACTGTGGCTTGACCTGTGGTTACTGACTTCCATGGTGTTACATAACATGTTCTGCTTAGAATTGAAAAAATTGAAACATTGCTTTTGAGTAATTTCTACTGAATCAGATTTACCAAGCATACATATTAACCATCTATGAGTGGTTTGAGTATTGCATTTCCCACAACTTCAGTTTCTTCATTTGTAAATGGAACTACTCTTTGCCTGTAACTATATAGTCACATAAAAGACATTCATTTGCAGTGAGTAGATGAACAAAATGTTTGATGAACTTGCTTTGTAAAGTTCTGCTCAAATATACTACATTTCTACAGTGTAGGTTTTTCATATTTTATTATAACATTTACCACATTGTCTTATAGATTACAATTTGACTTTCTTCTTTAGAATATAGATTCTTTTAGGGTAAAGTCTATGTATGTTTACCTTACCACAACTTCTTCCTTGCTCACCATCTTCTAAATGAATGATTATATAACTTAAGCACCATAAATAGAGGGGTATCCACCCCCCCCAAAATTTATTAAGGTATACTTGATAAATAAAAATTGGGTGTTTTTATGTTATACAACATGATGATTTGATACATGTATAGACTGTGAAATGATTGGATGAAACCAGCAGGTCTATCACCTCTTAATTATCATTTTTTTTCTGGTAAGAGCATTTAAGATCTACTTTCTTAGAAATTTTCCAGTATAAAATAATACATTATTTTCAGTTATGGTCAGTTATATACATGTTGTATGACATATTTCCTGAACTTCTTGATCCTAATTTAAACTTTGTAACCTTTGACCAACATCTGTCCATACCCTTGTCTGTCCCCATCAACTCTCTGCTTCTGAGTTTGACATATTTAGATTCCACTGTTGAGTGAGATCAAGCAGTATTTATCTCTGTGTGCTTGGTTTATTTCACTCTATACAATGTCCTTCAAGTTCATTCATGTTGTGGCAAATAACAACATTTCATTCTTTTTGAAGGCTGACTAGTACTCTATTGCTTTTTGTTTCCTTTACCCATTGTAAACACTTAGCTTGATTCCATATCTTGGCTATTGTGAGAAGTGTTGCAGTGAATATGGGAGTGTAGCTATCTCTTTGACATACCAAATTCATTTCTTTTTGATACATGAAATATAAATTATGAAAATAGAGAATACTCGCTCAGAGTTCACTTGTAGGTTTAAAAGAATTCCACTATGCCTCTACGTTTAAAGGAGCTAGGTGTGTGTGTCATTTCTTAACATGGTAAAATTCCCAGAGGCAAAAGTGATGCCTATTTATATTCTTTTCACTCACTACTCTTAACACAGAAATGTGAAATCCAGTTCCTTAAGGAGAATGCTTGTGACGACTCCTTCCTCAACATACTAGCAGTACATTCAGTAAACATTCAACAATTGCTCACTGGATAAACTGCCTTCATACATTTCTGTGGACCTGTTAGATTTTTTTAAAGTTCTTAAAAAAACCTTCACGTAAACATGCAGCACTCTGGCTCCGCATTCAGGTATACAACAAAGGCCTTGTGTGGCCTTCAGCAGAAGGTTGAATATTATTGATAAATCCAAAGGCAATGAAATACCAGCTCATAGAATGAATGAAATTGCTAATTTAATATTTGATAATGATGTCTAGAATTACAAAAAAAAAAAAGAGTTAGGAGAGTAAGGAATAAAATAGTTTTGATGCCGTTCCATATGCTAATTGGATCTGAATTTATAAATGACAAAGTTAAAAGAAAACATCACAGCCTTCAAAAGAATCCAAGAAAAAATGAAAGTAAGTCAAATTTATTAGTAGTAAACCCAAAATTTTGGAGGTCAGAAAATTTGCATGTATTTTGCAAACATGCCAATAAATTTAAAGATATTGGTTCCTATATAAAAAAATGAGTATGGATTTAAAAATTCAGGTGAATAAAGTTCTTTAAGCAGAAAAAAAAATGTAGGCTTATAGAAATTAATGACCAGATTGGTAAAATTTTGGCCTTGTTTATATAATTGAAAACTCATTCAAATATTTCAGAGCCAGTTTGTCTTAAAAGAATGCTTATTTTTTCACTGCAATCTACTTGTTTACATCTCTGAAAGTCTCTATGGTTCATGTACTTGTGAATATCATGTCCAGTTTATCTCAAATTCTACAATTTATTTCCATGTGAATTTCTCCATAACTTTGTTATAGTTCAGCACTGTGTCTATTCTTACTGAAAATTGACTTGTACATAGGTCTTTGGCTTTCTGCTGTCAGTGAAGAGAACGTATAAGCTCCAAGAATAATTTAGGCAAAGTCTCAAGTACATTTTTACTTTAGAAAAGTGTTAAAACTCTGGGATTTTGCTTTCTTAAATTCAGCTACTATTTGAACTATGTAACTCAATTGCTAATAATTTAAAAATTTACCAAATTTCCATTTTAGTTGAGGTTAACTTGGAACTTTTGACTTCCATAATAACATCACAGTCTCACTGTCTCATGAATACACTTCTTGAGTTGCTCGACATTCCTTTTATATTTTGTTTATTCAGATACAGAATTTTATTTTAAGAAACTAAACTTTTCCATTAAGTTTTGCTTCATTTAGTTTTGCTTTGAACCTAATAGCCTTCAGCATGGAACATATAGACTCCTGCTCTTTGTGTGAAGCCCAACCAAGAGTCTTGGAAACTCTCCTTAGGCCTTGGTAATGAAAGCAAATCCTTGAAAGCTTTGACCTCACTCATTAGCATAAATCCAAACCTCCTACAATTAGCAGCAGGGCCAACCCTAAGCCGACTCCCTTTCCAGTCAATATCTAAATAAGTACAAGGTCTGTACCTACAGAATGTAAATTATTACAGCAGGGAACTGAGTTCAAGCCATAAATAAAGCAAATAGCTTGCTCCCCATAAAGTTGATCCTAGGTAAGAAATCAATTTTCCTCTCTGCAGAAAATGACCAGTCCTCTAACACCTGGAAGGTTTGTTTGAAACAGTGCCAGTACATAATGGGTGCTTGGATAAATACAGTTAGGATTGTTCCAATCAAATCTATTATAGATTTTTCAGGATAAGTCAACATATCAGCATGACCTTTGACTTTGTTCTCTTGGGGTCTTTCTTGCTTCTCTAATGCAAGAACTGCTCTAAAATCACCCAGAATTTTGGGTGAGTGCTTTCTTCTGATTTGGTAGTTTATCCCCAAAATCATTTCAATAAAACAGGTTCTGCTCAGGGTATCTTTTATAACTGAACAGGGAATCTCATCTGACCAAAACAATTAGGTGCTATCTTTACTGCAGGTCAGAGACCCAAAGTAAATGTATTTTCATTGTCCTTCCTTATGGCCCCATGATTTTCTGATTTAAAATCTAGACATAAAATTAGTGTTCTAGGAAGAAATTTTTCTAAGCAGGCTCTTCAAAAGGCCTGTCATAGTCACTCTGTACAGAGTTTCTGGTTTATATGTTAAGAAGTACCCATTACCAAAAAAAAAAAAAAGTCAAGTAATAAAATTATTTATTCTTTTGACATCATCTTTTGTTCTCTCTTTGTAACAGAAATCTAAAACTTTTTTGAAGCAGTAAGACAAAAATGTTCTGTCTCAATTTCCATAATTGGAATAATTTAATTCCTGTATTCTTAGCTGTCATTCAAACTTTTTATATTCTTCTTCCCACCCCTGACCTTATAAGCCCTCCAATATGGTATCAGTATCACAGATGAGAATTTTAAATACTTTGAGGCCATGGACAAGGTTTTATGAACAAGACTTTCCATGTCTCATTCTCTCCTTCTCTCTCTCTTTCCTTCTTTCATTTAGAAATGCTTTCACTAATTATCTCATTTTTTTCTCTTAAAACTCTTATTATCATTATCTTCATTTTAAAGATAAAAATGTATATGCTTATCCAAAGTAACATAGTAACTCATTCATTCATTTAGTTAACACTGAACCCAGACAAAGGTCTAGTCTTTCTGCTTAAAATCCTTTGAGGTCTTTTATTTGCTCTTAGAACAAAGCCCAACATCAAAGATCTGAATGTTAGGGCCTTGACCATTTGGCCCCTAACTCAACCTCCCACCTCCCTCACATAACTCCCTATGTCTTCCCATCCTGGAACTACAGAGTTGGCAATCCCTGGAGCTCCAAGTCTCTCTTCCAAGGCACTCTGCATCTCCTGTTATGAATAACTCCTTCCTATCACCTGATGAGTACCTCTTACACTTTGTTTTTGACTTAAATTTTACTTCCTCTGGGAAGCTTTTTCTGATCCCCATCAAACTACAAAAGTCCCCTTCATATATATTCATATAGCACCCGGCATTTCTCCTTATACATTAATCAAAAGTGTTCTCTAATAATTATTTGCTTAATAACAAACTCCCTGAAGGCAAGCAATGTTCAGAATGCTTTACACAATTATACCTGAATATTAGTGAATAAATAAGTATGAAGTGAATGGAACACATGACAAAGTTGGATCCACCCACTAGAGCAATAATCTTCCAATAACATGAGTCAATAACTTAAAAACATCTTTAAAACTTAAAGACTCTGTTCTTTCCATTTAAATTTCTTAATTTTGTTTCCAATCATTATTTTCCATGTTTAATAACCATGAATTAAATTATACCACTATATATAATCACCTGTTTTCAATCATTTTTTTCTTACCTGCTTTCATTTGCATTCATAAATATCCTTAGAGATTATCTAAGAAAATATGAAAATTAATTCTATGTTGTATATATTACATATGCAAAAATATAATAATACTTATGATTATTATATGAATTTTACATAATGAGTAAGCTACTGTTTAGATTTCCCCAAGGAAAAATAGACATGGTATCTGGGAGGCTTTGACTGCAAAGCTCATGTTCTTAATCATGATGTTCTACCCTCTTCCCAAAATGCTCCTCAAACATTCATTTAGCTGTTATCAAATGTTCTCAATATGCAATATGAAAAAAGTGTAAATATACTATTAAAAATCTTAATAAGTGTGCTATTGGGCTTTATTATGACGCCATGCATTATTCATCATTGCTCTATGATTAGATTTTTTTTGGTCTAATGAAAACTTATAGCAATTTTCATTAATGAATATTGTTTTAAAATTGTATATTATTATAATGAGATACTATCATTGAATAAATGTTTTGCTTTATAATTCAATTCAGAATTTGTTTATTGAGCATTTAGTGTATAGCCATGACCTTACATATCATTGGAGTTCAAATTAAGTATATCCAAAACATGTAATATGAAACAGTAAATAATTACATATATAAGTAAAGAACAAACAAAGACTATTTTGGATATGAAAAATATTCATAGAACAAATGGTCTCCATTTAGTTTTCCTTCAAGTCATAACATGTCACAGTTGTCACTTGAATATTTTACTTGGCTCTTCCATTTTTATACAATTATCTTTTATGTTTATTTTATAAATTTCCTGAACTAGACTTTACTCCCCTGAAATCAGGGTATATGTTCTGCATTGCTTTTGTATCCCAAGTAAGAAATGGCAAAACTTGATATTCAATTAGTATTTATTCACCTTCTGTATAGAAACAGTAGAGAAACAATTCAGCTTAATCCCAATAGCAAGGTAAAACCTCTGAATGCTTTTGAGTAAAGGAAATTTTTCATGACAATAATGTTTCAGTAAGATTTAATTGAGGGCAGGAAAAGAGTAGACAAGGGCAAGAAAGACTAGATTCAGGAAAATAAGTTTGGAAGCTTTCATAATAACTCAGAAGAAGGTAGTAGTCTGAGTAGAAAGAGAAATGCAGCAAAGAGAAATTCGCAGGGAGAACTAAAAGGACTTAGTGACTGATTTGTGAGATGGAGCTGAAGATAACTAGTCAGTCAAAGAGAACTTCAAGGTTCCACACCGAGGGAAGGCAGACAAAGGCTTGATCACTTCCAGCAATGGGACATTAGGGAAGGACATCAATTTGGGATGTCAGAAAGATAAGTGTATTGGAGACAAGAGAGATAGCAGTAAAATTAAGTAGTAATAGTTGGAACTTGAACCTGACTCTTGAAAGTAAACCAGATTAGAGATACAGACTTGGTTATGAGCCAGACACAGCTGATAACCAAAGTCATGAATCAGTTGAATAAATTATCATCCTCAGCATAAATAAAATACACATTTTCTTTTAGGTAACTGTTTCTAATTTCTTAATAATTTGATAATGCTTCATTACCTACTCAATATCTTAGCAAAATTTAAAATTTCTTTATTGTTCTCTCATTTAAACGTGCAAGTTTCTGTTCCTTAAGATGAACCCAAAGTGTTAAAACATTAAATTTCGAAGAATTTTAAAGGTTTTTTTTCCTTTTCTGGAAATTATTTACAGAATGTTAGTCCTACACTATAGTCTAGAAATCCTAAGTGCTGCACTGGGCCAGTTGGAACTGAGTTTTGTTCTGTCTTATGTTTTCTCTGAACATTGCTAATATGATTGATAAATGAACCAGACAAGAAAATTGGAGCACTTTTTTTTTTCTTTTCCTTACACTACCTATGGATGCAAATGCAAAGGGCACTTTAAAAAACATTTTTATCCCCATCCTCCTACCCTACAGAGGAAATGTACATTTCTCTAAGTTACACATCTTCTCTGGCATCAAACTTATTCCCAAAGGATTTTCAACTCCATAAAAAGTATGTTTTCTATACAAATCTCCATAACCAATATAAATATTAATAGCTTCAAAGTTGTGCCATTTAACATGTCTGCTACAATATAGAAGTGCAAGGGTAACCTTTAAAGATTCTTACATTTTTGTGAAACTCACTTCTCACTCATTGTGGAAAAACTATGGCCTTTTTTAAGGTATATTTAAATGATATTTCTTGACTTCCTCTGACTTGCATGATAGCTTCCAAGGCTGTTGACCTTGGTGCTGCCTTTGTTAAGTCCATCCATCAAACACTCACTACTGAGCTGTTACCAAATGCAACCAAGAATTTAATGTGGTACTCTGAGTTTTTAAATCAAGAAAATGTGAATGGTAGTGATTAAAAGAGATCAGAAAGAAGGACAAAAAGATGGGTACAGTGACACACACCTGTAATCCCAGTGACTCAGGAGGCTGAGGCAGGAGAACCCAAATTCAAGCTTGGACTCAACAACTTAACATGACCCTAAGCAACGTAGCAAGACCCTGTCTCAAAATTTAAAAAATTAAAAAGGACAGGGGATGTGATTCAGCAATAAAGCACCCCTGGCATCAAATCCCAGTACCAAAAAAGGAAGAAAGAAGAAGGAAAAGGAGAGGAGGAGGCGAGAGGGAGTGAGGGGAACGGAAAGAGGAAGAAGAAGACAAATGAAGGAAGGATAGAAGAGAAAAAACATAAGCCTAGGATACATATATACTCCATGTTACACTTAAAAAACAAAGTTTGGCTAAAATACACAATTTTTCATTGAAGATGTGCTCTATCTTTGGAAGAAAAATTCTGTTTTCGTATATGAAGATCTAATGAAAGAGGTTTTTGAATAAACAGAAATGAAGGATGCAGGCAATTACCTTACCTGTAAATGAGTTAAAGCCAGTGGATATTCTGAGTGGCTTCAGAGGACCCAATCAATGAGCCCAGACATAATGGTGGTATCTAGCAAATACCTCGCCCAAAGGAGAGTGACTATTATGGTCTGGCTGAAAAATACATCAAAGCACAGAGGAAACTTATGAGGGAGTTTGTGCATATATTTATGTAAGAAAATGATGCATTCCACTGGGCAAGCACAGTGGCATGGTTTAAAATGGGATTATCACTTTGAAATGAATGGATTTTGTTAATTGATTCACACAACCAATTCTTACAAGAAAATTATTGATTAATCCGATCTTAACCTACAGAGTATTGATCAATAGGCTATATAAATCTAACATAGAACTGAAGTAATTAAGCCTAAAGTCCAGGCATCCATAAATACTGTTAAAGATTGTGAAAGGGCAAATTAGCAAACTGAAGATGTTTTTGTTAAATCAAGAATCAGAATAAAGGAAGCTGGGTAGTAATGTAGGATACATAAATTCTATTATATTTGAAGTTTCAAAAAGAATTTCCACTTCTAGCTGTGTGTTTCTTTCACTAAATAATGTCTCCCTTACTTTTAAATAATTTAAGGGTAATTTCTCTTGTGGTCTCACCCTTCAATTCTCATAACAGTACATACCATTTAAAAAACTGACTTTTCCTTCATTTCTCATGTGATAATTATAAGTTCACAGATGGTGTGGAACTTATTATATTTTAAGTTACTTGTTTTCTGGTAATATAAATAAGAAAATCTTTAACTCATCAGGAAGATATTTCATTTTTCAATGGAAGATTTCTGATGCTCTACTGAAAACTTGTTCATTCAACTTGACTTGCAAGGTGAGGCAGCTCTCATTACTAGGCTGTTCATATATAATTGCTTTTTCATTTTAATTTTCTCTGATAATTTTAGGATCTATCCACTTAATACAACTCATAGAATGAATGTGATTTACAAACTGACTCCCCAATGTATTATTGACCCAATTCAGAGAGAGAAAACCCACTATCACTCAATCAGTGCATACTTGTTGATGGCCTATAAACATGCACAACAGTTTAAAAATCTTCTGCCCACAGAAAATTTGCCAAATAGTATGTGAGAGCAATACACAGAAAGCTAATATACAAGGTGCTGTCATAGAGAAAATGTCAGAGAAATGCAACATGCTATAGAGGACTTGGGGAATGAGAAAAACTTCTCTGAAGACATAGACTTTGAAGAGCATGATTTTGACTGGCACAACTGGGCAAAAGCACATTTCAGATATAATTACTTTTTCTTCTGGCTTCAGGCAGAAAATAATTCTGTGTCTTTTCATTTATCAAAGTCAAATTCTCAAATGTCTTACCAATATTTTATATATTTTGATTCATTCTATTTACTTGATTGATCACAAGTGCCAGTGATATTTGCATATTCATCACTTACTGCTTTCAAAGTGCATTGACCCAATTGACCACACTATCCTTTTCAATGACAAAATTTTCAAATATTTTGTTTTAAAGGTTGTCAGTGCTTATCTTCAAATTGTCAGTTTTTAAATATAAGACATAGTTTATAGAATGCTACCTTAAGGCTAATGGAACAATTGTGCAGATAGATGCTAAAAGTTCTCACAAGAAAACAAAAGGAAAATTCTTTCATATAAATATTAGCTGTTGTGAGGTTGCTTTGGATATTGTAGTCAAATTCATCAGTTCTTTTATAAAGCCCTTTTCTACTTCCTGGGGAAGAATATAATACTTATTCTGAAAGATTTGGCTTTAGAAGGAAACTTTAAAGATAGACTTTCCCAGTTCAAATTTCCAGCTCCTGTACTTACCGTATCTACAACCCTGGGAAAGTTATCTAACATCTCTTAGTTACCCCATCAATGAAATGAGGATACTAAGTGTAGCAGCATCGCAGTGTTATATGGATTATTGAGTTAAGGCATGATGAACACTTGCAACAGTATACCTAACACATTGTGAACCATTGTAAACTCATCCAAATCATATTCATACAGTAATCATCATCATCATCATCATCCTACATAAGCATCATACGATAGTTTACTCTTAGAATTACTATTGCTATAAATGTTAGATATTTTTAAGAAAAGAGAATTTCAACTTTCCATAGCCCAAATTGATATGGCAGAAGGGTTAATAGGATGAAAGAATGCAATTTATCATCAGCTTGTCAGGTTAAGACATTTCCAGGAGAATAAAACTTTAAATGTGGTTGATTCTGTAAGTCAGACATTTACAAGTGGTCTATGGCTCATTAATGAAGCCCTAAATTGGACAATCAGCATTAATGGGGATTGCACAGTAAAAGCACTGCACATCAAGTTGAGGCTCTGGACTAAATGCATAATCACACACTTCAGCAATTCAGTTCCAAGCACTCTCAGTGTCATCCTTCAGACTAGATGGATAGACAGATAATCTTTATTTGTATGGGACATCTTATTTGTCATATATTAATTACACCTTCCCTTCTTCAAAGAAAGAATTATGATTAAAAGCTAAGACGGTTAAAATAGATGGGAAACATTAAATTCAGTACCGAGACAGAATAAAATTAATCAAAGAATTAGATTAATAGAGTTATTGTGTTTGAATATAAAATGGAGTTGAAAACTTCCTGGTCACCAAGGATAAGAGTGTTTCATGTTATTGGTAACTCTCTTAGTAAGAAATATTTTAAAACCTATTTCTTTTGTATAGCTAACATGCTTTATCTATGAAATATGCGGAAAACCCTCTCTAACTGCCTCCATATTCATTCTCTCTCTGCTTTAAAGGTTTGCTTTCCTCTTATTTAACATGAGGAACTGGCCATGTGTTGCAGAGGTTTCTTTATCACATCTCCTAGGAAATCTAGCTAATCCCCAAGCAAATAAGCCTATTTGTACAACAGCCTTAACTCCTGGAGTCCCCTACGGAGAGATGAAGAGTAGCAGTCTCCACACTACCCTGCCTTGAGGAGCTAACCTTTTGCTTGTGAGATTAGGCATCTGAAATACATCTCACTTTCCTTTTACAGCTCCTATTTCCTGGACGCATGATTGACATGACACCTCACAGTTTAACATCATGGAGCAGTCAAATCCAACTCCATTACCTGTCGAATTTAGTTTCTTAATCCCAAACACAATATGCACACAACTTAGCCCTATCCAGCTTTTATTTAAAGCTCATGTTACGGTGCTTTATGTGGAGTCAAGCGGTATTAAATGGTGTGGATTGGTGCAAATGGAAAGATTAATTTCGCAATGTGACACTAAAAGAAATACTTTAAAACAGAGATTAGAGGCTGGGTCTACTCAGGGAAAATGCTGAAATATATCCATTATAAGCTCTGATACTTCTGTGTACTGCCATGAGAAAACCTAGCTTTATAAATATAACTTCTGTATTCATATGGAAAAATATACCGAAACTGAAATGAAAAGCTCAACCTTTTTGGTTGAGTCTAGTATCTTTCAGATTTATATTCTCTTCCCTACTCCTTTAATCAGAAGTTATTTGAATAAAACGAATATGTAATTTCTAAAGAAAAAAAAGAAATATCAATGAGTGTACTTACAGAAGAATCCAAGCTCCCAGCGCCTTCAATCAAGTCACTACCTTCAGAAACAATCACTACAACTATTTTTGAGAATATACATATATCATGTCTTTTCTTTGAGCAATACAAAAGAACTAGAATAATAATTTAGTTTTGATTTTGTTTTGTTGCTTATGTTTCCTCTGATGTTAATTCTTTTGAACACAATTAAATGGAAAACATTCATTTTTAAAAGAAAAAAACTAATCTATAATGATAGCTTGAAGGACCATTATGTTGTCTTGAGGAACAGCTGAAGGAAGACATAAAACTTCCTTGTGTATGAAGGGCTATCACAAAGAAAATTTGAAAGACTCAGTGAAGACAGCAAATGGCACCAGGTATTCAGATAAGAAGCAAGGGCAATTTTCTGACAGGTAATGTTCATAGACCTGAGGATTATGTGTTACCAAGGGAGGCAGAGGAATCTCATTTTTTCAGAAGTATTTAAAAACATGATAGATTCTCATCTCCCTGAACAAGAAAATTTATTGGATTTCTGCTCTATGTAGAGCACTATACTATAGAGTCTGGGGAGGATTCAAAAGAAACAGAAAGCATTCTCTAACTTTAAAGAACTTTGAAGAGAAATAAAAATACAACTATAAAATGATTTTTAGAAATGAACCAAAATAAAGTTGGTGTGCTGTTGAAGTTGGACACTAGACAGTTAGGGCAGGTATCTCTTCTTAATTAGTCAATAAAAATAAACACAGATTGATAGCCTTCCAAGCCAAAGAGATCTTATGGGAAGGATAGAGAAAGCCTAAATGACTGTGAAAATATGAAATAAATCCCTTAAGAACAGCATCTGTTTCCTATTTCCTCCTTTGAAGAAAGAGAATAGTAATAATTGCATGTGGTTGTAAAAGTACCTGAGCAATAAATACAACACATTGTCTGATTAAGTGTTCAACAAATGAAACAATTTTTCTTCATCATCATCATCATCATCATCATCATCATCTACATTTATTTTCATGCTGTACTCTCTATCAGATTTGAACTTAACAGGAGCAGTCTCCAGGGTTCCACTTTTACTATGATCTGCACAGAACTTTTTTCTCCTAACCAGCGCCCTCTTTGTAATTCCTCCAGTGTTAAGCGGCACCTGACAAACTGACAAAATAAGATTCTTTCCTTCGAGTCTATGTGTAATGGAAGTCACCTTCATCTGTACACAGGAAAACTAATGCATCCAGCTCCAACTCCTGGTTAGACAAATCAACCAAGAGTCACACTCATGTTCAAGATTAATTTTTACCTGGTATTTCCTCAAAGAAAGACCTACATTTTACGTGAAGATATTTTTTTCAGATTCTTTTAGATTCATATTTATCATGTTCATGTGGGTGGTGAATGATTTTATTAGTAGTATTCATTCAGCCCTATAATTTGGAAACTTTTGGCAGATATACTCACTAATTTATCATTGTGAGTTCCATCTTCAATCAGAAGCAAAAAGTTCATTACTGCATTCAAAATAGTCCTTAATGAATGTGCTAATTGGGAGCACATTAGCACATTTCATTTGCTTCTGTGTTTATTTCTAAAGAAAAGTAGTAAATTTGCTTTCCTGTGTATGCTTAATGCTAAGTGAATTTCTACTATACGAAAACCATTTTCAAGTTCCTTACCTCAGCAGCAAAGGACTGGAAGGTAAGAGAAATTCACCACCAAGATATTTTTAAATGTGATATTAATCAAAGGAAAATTGTTAAAATTTTCAATTAAAATGGCTGAGGACACTACAGGTGTCTTCTACCTTGTTCCAAAGAGGACTTGTTCATGATGTTGGTCAACAGAAGCCTACTGAGCCCTGAACTCAGCAAAATCCCACCGAGTCTCAAAATGCCTAGCAAAAATTCATTGGTTCAGTGTATTAATATCTACTTAAATGTTTAGTGAAGGACATTTCACAAAGTAAGAAAGAAAGTTACTTTCTAGAAAACTCATTCATTTAAATTTCTGTCCTGTTCTCAACCCCAACCTACAGTTTATAGGCATTGTTTGGGGACACACATGTCTGATAAAATGGCTTCTACAGCTGAAAAAAAATCCTGTTTCAGTCCTTGTTCCACAGACTTCTTTTTATTTGGACCTTTATGGGGTAGACTTAAGTGGTCAGTGAGAAATAGGACACTGCTCATGGAGTTGAATTACGGATTTTATACTCATCCTCCATTAGGATCCATTCAAGATTCTATCTAATAATGACTTGGAATTTTATTACAATTCAAGTAAATGAAGATGAGAAAAACAGACCAAACAGTATTCGTCAGAATTTTTCAGGAAAACAGAACCAATAGGATACATATACATACCTCCCACAGTAGAATAACTACAAGTTGGAGAACCAGGGAAGCCAGTGGTATGACTCAGTCCGAGTCCAAAGACATGAGAACCAGGGAACCTGGTGAAGTAAACCTCAGTCTGAAGCCAAAGGCCTGAGACTAGGAGGGGGCTGAGCCAAGTCCTGGAATTCTAAGGCCAGAGTACTGTGAAGTTCTGATGTCCAAGGGCAGGAGAAGATGTGTACTGTCTCAGCTCCGGGAAAGGGAGTGATCAAGAGTGGGAATGGGGGTAAGAGAAATCACCTTTCCTCTACCTTCTTCCTCTCTCTGGCGCTTAGCCAATCAGTGGTACTCACCCACAATGGATGAGGGGGAAATCTTCCTTAATTGATCAACTTCCATACTTGGTCCACTAGAAACATTCTCACAAACAAATCCAAAAATAATGCTTTGTAACTTAGCTAGGAATCTCTTAATCCAGTCAAATTACTGCCTGAAATTAATCATCACATACAACAAACAAAACAGTGATGTCCTGAATTTTAAAGAAATACTTTGGTTTAGAGTAGTGAGCAGGGGTCTCTTGTTAAGTCATGAGTTTGAATCCCAGTCTGTCTCTAGTTGTTAAAACTATTGCTAAATCTCTTAACTTTTTAGCAACAGTTTGTCTTCATTTGTTAAAATGCAAAAAATAATAATCTACCTCAAGATTTTATTTGAGGACCCATGAGATAACATATGAAAGACCTTGACCAATTACCAAGCAAGGAATATCAATGATGTTGTGATAAGTAATAACAATACTAGCAAAAATGATGTCCTTTTATCACTTCAAAGCAATAAGAAGCCCACCCTATTTGGGTGGCCCATTAGAGAAAATAGCTGAAGAATATAAACAGAGATTCAGATCTATTTCTTCCTTACCCCTCAGGAGTTAATGAATGAATGAATGAATGGATGCATGGATGAACTAATTTCTATGACTTTTTAATTTCAATCTTGACTGATTTAGTAGTCTTCTGGCCTCTCCCATTAAAATATAATATCTGTGATGATAATTGTTCATAAACGCTGAACAAATAACACATGGACTTGGACAGACTCATCATGGGCAAAAAATTCAATTCAATTCAATGCACATTTCTTGAGTAGCTACTATGTTCCAGATGCTATTCCAGACATTATATGTTTGACAATTGGCCCAGGTAAAGTTTTCAAACTTTATTAAGTTTAAAGTCACTGTGTTCTTACAGTCTGCTAATGTAGCCTGTCACCATCTCATGTAGGACTTGTGGCTTAATTCTCCCAAACTCCACTGTTACTATTTTTCTAGGTCAGATAGATAGCTAATGGATCCATAGGCTAATGTATCAAGTTCAAAATCTATCACATGCCAATCTATCATATGTGGGCAGCATTCTCACCACCCCCTGAGATGAATAAATTTTTTCATAGACATCAGAATATATCTTACTAACTCCCACCACCAAGCTCTTGCTCTTTCATCACATCCTCCAGAAATGTTCCTCTCTGCCTCTCTATTAACGTATATCTGGTTTATCTATCCATCACAATCCAGCAGAAAGTTCCTTTCTTCATGGCTTCCAAAATCTTTCTAACCGCAAAAACTCTCAATTCCTACATATTCATATCATTAGCATTCATTTGGCACTTGTGCTACTAATTATATAAATTTCATAAATGAACTATCAAAGATTATTACTAATATCTTTTGAACTTAAGTCAAATGTTAACTGATTCTTTTAAATTTCATTCTGTGTGTCTGGAAAAGAGCTATGAGATATTGAGCTCTTGTTTTGCGTTTTCCTGAACACTTCTTTTAAGCACTTAGATGCCTAGAATTTATTATCTGAATCTAACTTTTTACTATTCTGTAAAACCGACTCAATAAAGAGCAAAATATCCTTAGACACTACCCACTTATAACCAGTATTATAGATTTCTGCTAATTCTTTCCTCCAGAATTTAACTTAATAAGGTAAACTTTATTTCTTCTAATTTTTAATACCTTGAAATAGATATGGAAGCCTCTCTATGGTCTGCAGTTTTAAAATATATAGAGCCTTGTCTCGGTTTCTTTGAGGCTATTCCAAAGTAAGTGGAGTCACGATATTATTGCACAGTTGTCATCCACAATAGAAAAGTATGTGGGCAGCTTTCATTAGAGCTGGATAAATTTAGATAAATGAAGTATGTCACCTTAGTAATTACTAAATGCTATATATAAAGCAATTAAAGCATGAATGCTTTTAGACAGTGTTGTATCTACAAGGGTTTTTTTTAATGAATTGTGATTTCAAATAATAAAAGCTGGATTTAAAGTGATTCAGAGGAAGAACAAAGGTAAAGATACCCCAGGAACCATTCTATTTTCAGGAAGGTTGGGGGTTTTTATCTTTCAGTAGTCAAGATAGAACTATGAGATGACATTTTATCATGACAGTCTCTTCCTTTGTCATTAAAAACAAGCAATACATAATACTTTTAATATTCCCAAGAGTATAACTGAGGCAGAGATAGTGAACTCTTATAGATTGAACCATGATTCCACCACTAAGGCAAGACATGATCTCTGAACACATATATTACATATTAAAACATATCCTCTTGACACCCCTAATATTAGGCTATTTCTCAAAACCAGAAAAGTTTTGAGAAATTCCCTTACTATAAACAAAATAATACCAAGTCTGAATTCCCCTATAATGAACAAAATATAGCACACACCAACTTGTTGGCAATGAGGCTATCTCAAACAATAGAAATTTACAGATGGTGTCCTAAAGTGAGTTGATCAATACTCTCAATTTTCCTTGTAAATATGCTGGAGTAAGATCAAGCCATGCATTCATTTTGTTAAGATCTGTGAATTCTCATCAGTTCTGGGAACTACCAATTTTACCTATATTGATATTTGGCTCTAACTTAAAATGAAAAATCAATATTTTAGAGAAAAGATACCTTGCTCTTTAAATATTCCTTAATAGACAAGTCACCAAAAACTCTCATTCTCTTTCTCCTTCTCCCTCTCCCTCACTCCCCTTCCCCCTCCTGTCCTGCACAAAACAAGATGATAATTAACCTCCGCTGGTGACTATTTTAAAATCACTCACTGAATATTATCCAGTCAATTATGCCTGCCATTTAATCGTTCCTTTTCGATAATATAGCTCCAGATTTAAGGCTATATGAAAATTGGTGACAGAAATTATAGGCTTCCCCCAACCCCTGATTTGAAACTGGGCAGAAGTCTGCCCAGAATAAAGCAACATTTCCCAGCCTACGTTCTGTCAAGTGGAATGTAAGCATAAGTCAAAAGTTAACAAAAAAAATGTATGGGATGTTTCTTAAGTGGACACTCATTCCTCTTTTCAAATCATTTCTTCTTCACACACTCTCAAATGGGAATATGGCAGCTGGCTTGGGAGTAGCCATCTTGGATCACAAAGGAAAGCACATGCATTGCTGATAAGACAAGACACAAAGAAACCAACTCTGCAGTGACCCTGGGAGCACCACCCAAGCTCTGGCTACTTATCCCTGCCTTCATTTCTGTGAGAGAAAAATCAATCACTATGTTAATTAAATCAATGTTATTTGGGAGTTGCACCCAAACTTATCCTAACATGCAAATGTAAAAGCACACTGAATATTTTTCTTTCATTTGGATATTGTATTTCCAGCATCCAAATGATGGGTGGTCATAAGAAAAGAATGCAAAATTCCATTGTGCCTGTTATTTGATTAAATTGATACTTTCAGGTCACTTCTTCTGAATTCTAATATCTTAAAATATTTATTTAAAATAATCAAAGGCAAAAAAAAAGTCATTTTTCTTTTTAAGAAAAACAAATCTGTGTGATGATGATAACATTAAACCTATATACTCATGTGTTTTAGGACCACATTGAAATGCCCTGCTTTTATTAAGCATTCTTTACAACACCCAGTTCATTAAGCTTATTCAGTTAAAATACCTATTAAAATTCTAAGCAATTCTTAGTAATCCAAATATCTATCATCTGAACTTCTTCAAAAACACTTGTCATCCTGAGTCACCTTTTTCTTGAATGTGCAAATAAAATGGCTGCAGACCTAGCCAACCCAGCAGCAGCAGGAAGTCTGAGAAGTGAAAAGTGCTTAGATTCCTCTTCATCTAACCCTCTCTGGTTTCTTGTTTCCATGAACTCCAGACTTTCCCTCATCTCACTTTTTGAGCACCCTCTCAATCTACTAGCTTCTCTTTCTTCCCTGCTTTACTCTACACTGGGTACCAAAACTATGCTTTATTTTAAGAACTTCCCACACCAGGCTTGAGTTTCCGGTCAAATTCCTGGTCTCACACCCCCTAGAAATTTTTCACTGCCCAGCCCATCTTTTGCATTTTGATTTCTCTTCTCTGCAGATTCTTCCTTATCTTTCTTCTCCTTTCCTCATGTTCCTGTCCCTGGGAAATCACCTCTTTCTCCAGCTCTCAAAGGTTCTCCAATTCCTATAACTTAGTTTGAAAATCCATGTGGTTTTCTTTGATGTTTTCTTTATTGCAGATTAGGAAGTGGGAAACTCTTTTTTTCCCACATAAAAATATTAAGATAAACGAAAACAAACATAGACATAAGAAATATGGCCTATATCTTCAGTTTTGATCAGGGATCAAATGATAAGCAATATTGGCTTTTCTTGACTTTAGGCCAAATGGAAGTTTAAATTGGGGAGTGTTTTTCCCTTAATGAGAAAAATCTCTTATGAATGAAAGGGGTGGCTGTAGGACATCTTCTGTCCTTAGGTCATGACCTACACTTTGAACTGTTCTCTTCATCATTTCATGTGCTCATTGCCCTCTACAAATACCACCCAGGTCTTGTAGGTGATTTCTAGAGCACTGCCCTTTCCAGCCAATCATATTGTTTTCCAAACCACTTGATTGAAGTTTCTTTTCTGAATCCATTTTGTTCTTTTATATAAAAGGTATTAATGACCATCTTTAAACAACATGTACCTTAAATACATTCATGAGAAGCCTGTCTCATTCCTTTGAGTAAGAGCATGGCCAGACATCATCTGCTTTTCATAAGTAGAGGTTTTCATCATAACCTCTACCTCATAATCCTCCTACACAGAGATGAAACTCTTTCTTAACCCAAAATCCCAAGATTAGTTTCCTACAGAAGATATAATCCCAGAATTTTGAGAATCATTTTAATTTTTTTTTATAATCATCTATTGGAAACTCTTTATCTGACAGCCATCACACTGGTTATAGAGCTATTAAAGGATAACTAAGATTTGATTTTATATTCAAGAGGAGGAGGAAAGTGGAAGAAACAGGATAAAGGCATGATAAGGAGCTATGTGAGTGTAAAGAAGAGGCCTTTACTCTGGTCAGAGGTATCACATAAAGCTTCAGAAGGCAGGTGATATTTGAGCTGAATCTCCAAAGACAAAAGGAAATAAAAGTTAGCTAGAAAAATGAGGAATTAAAGGAAATTTCATGTACAATGAACAATCTGAGCAAAGATTTGGAGAAATCAAATCTCATGTGCAAGTACCTCAGAATTGCTGTAGTATTAACTGCTAAGTGACAGATGAGAGAATAAACTGCTCTTTACTTTTGTATTTATTTACTTATTTGTTTTATCCATCTCATCCAGTAGCTTCATGAGAGTAAAATTTTATTTTTGTATCTATAACAAATTGGGCTACACAGTAGGTATTCAGTAAATATTTGTTGAATGACTGAATGAACCTAAATGTCACCAGAAGGGAAAGTGATATAACCTAAGGATAAAGAATACAAAGAACTTTGTCCCAAAGACACATGTGCACACATGAAACAGGAAACATATACACAGTTGCACTGTTCACAAGTGACAAAAAGTCCTGGCTACGATCCAAAGCCCATCCAGAGAAGAATAGATCAATAAAATGTAGTATATTTTGCACAATTGTTTGCTTTGTAATAATCAGACTACAGTAATAAAGATCAATCTTAGCAATATGTCTCAAAACATTACATAAATCGTGATAGCTTTTTTGAAGTAAAATGCATCTAAAATAGAAATATATATGTTTTAGAAAGACATATGATAGCAATAAGTCTGTTTTTAAAAGTAAATTCAAAATGATGGTTACTTCAGGGAACTAGCAGAAAGAAAATAAAGTGGATGGATTATATTTTTAGGTTCAGAACATTGTTGAGGTCTTAAATAGTGCATTAGGTAGCATTTTAGAGTATTTATTATATTATTAAAAATAACAAATCATCTATGCATGACAATATTACATGTGTGTCATAAAACAAACACTAAACCAATTTTGTGCAACTATGGCCCAAAGAAGTAGATGGGGAAAAAATGTGCTCCTGAGCACTGTCTCTCTCCTAGTAATGGGGGACAGGGGCAAAGAATAGTCTGTGTTCCGAAATTAAACCATCTATGTTCATGTTCCAAACATATAGTTTCCCAGCTGTATGATCTTGGACACTTCCCGAAAGGCTTTGTGCTTCAGTTTTCTAAACTATAAATGGCAGTAAAAAATAGTATCATAAATTTAGGTAAGTTTTGGTATGACATTAAATATTTGTAAGTGCATGTCCCTGGCAAATAGTGCTGAAGAAATGTGTGATAGTCCAGGGGATGTGGAATGCTGCCAGTAATATAGGATTAGAAAATGGAAGACCCTATGTAAATAGTTTCTACCTTATCTGCAAGGAGTTTGAGAACCCCAGAAACAGTTTACATAGGGAAATAACATGATCATATTTTCATTTTTGACAAGTACCTCCAACTATAATAATATAAAGATGGTTGACACTTCCAGCAGGGAGGCCAACTGGTATATTATTACAATGATCATGAGAAAATATGACTAAACCTCTCTAAGGTGTTGGTAGTAGACAAGGAACAATGGGGACAGAAACAATGGAATAGTAAGGAAACAGAATCCTGGTGCACTATTGTATATGGAATGAGGAACATGGAATGGTCCCAGGAGTTAGGATTGCAGAGTGAGTGAAGATTGGCACAGAAATAGTGAAGATTTCTCAGTCCCAGCACAACTGACATGTTGGCCAAAACAAGCCCTGTAAGTACAGACAGAAAGTATTTACCAGAAAGATAATGAGTGTTGGTTATGTTGGCTTTGAGATACCTACAGGACATACAGCAAGAGCTTTCCAATAAAGAACTGGATGTTAAGAGTGTGTAATTTTCAAGAAAAGCGAGAATTTCCAGTATAGATTTGGCCTCTAAGCCATAGGAGGCAATGAATTCACCTAATGGACTCTCATCATCCATTTCTTTATGAGACAGCACTAGCACAGGCATCTCAAAGCCAACATATCCAACACTGTATCAATACCTTTCCCAGTAAACATACTTCTTCTAGGTGAATCACATGTAATAAGAAGGTAAATGTATGGAGGACATAAATCTAGAGAATACACCAATTTGAGGATGAGCAGAAAATAAACAAGGAAATAGAATTTTTCTTCCTGCATCCTCTAGGACCTCCACTATTTTGTCGTACTTGTGGTAACAAGCACGATGTGTTATTTCCTAATATGTATAATGAGAATGCTTCTAAAATTCTCACCATGTAGAATGGGGCTTATGGAGAATTTTGATAGATACCAAGCTGAGACTGTTAAAGAGCTTATTTCCATGGAGACAAAAAAGAGATGGATACCAAGGACACAGGTGGAAGAATCCACTTGAAAGAAGGAGCACAGAAGAAAGGGTGTAGCTCTTCGCATAAGAACGGAGAAAAGGAAGTGAGAATGGGTTTTGGCATTTCTATAATAATTATTTCTCTTTTATTTAAAAATATGTTAAAATCTTTAGCTTACTTAGTCTAACTTTCATGCCCATTCTATCAATAAAATCCCCAGTTAAATTTAGGGAATGGAGAACACTTTCTGCCTAATAGTCTCCAGGTATTTTGTAAAGTGGTAGGTTATTGGATGCAGCCGCCTTTTAATGATTCAAAGTGCCCCTTAAGGGCTAGAAGCTCAAAGCTTGATTCGTATGGTACAGCTGAACAGGGTTGATTTCGTTTAGAGAAAATAACCCTTAAATGTGATTTTCCCCCATGTTTAATTCTGTTGTTTCTAAAAACTCTAAAAATATTTGTAAATTCTCTTCAGATTGAAATTAAATATCCTCTCCAAAAAAATGGAAGATGGCAAGATACACTGTCTAGAATGGGAAAGATCAGAGGTTGACAAACTATAGCCCACAAGCCAAATTATCCTGTTTCTCTAGAGCCTGTGGGCACAACTTGAGCAGGATGGCACAATGAGGCACATGAAGACCAAGCAGGGCATCCACCCTGTGCTCCATGCTCCACACGTAGCACCTGCCTCTCCAGCGGGCAGCTGAGCCTTGGTCCAGGACTCCTTGCCCCATGAGTATTGAGGACTTCACTGTTAACATGGAGTGTTGGAATCCATCCAGGAGTCAATTTTGAAAGCCCCACCTTTTTGAGCCAGATGTATTTTCTCCAGAGAATGCTTCCATAGAACCACAGCTCCCAGGAGGAACTGTGCCTTTCAGGCAAACCTAGAGAAGTTTTCTCTCTTGTTATATAAGCATACTCAATTTAGCCTCTTAACCCAAAAAGCCTAACACAATTACTACCTAGCACAGAAAAAGTTTGCTGATCTTTGGTACAGATCATTTCTTTGAAATTGAGAAAGGGGAGGAGCCAAGAAGAAAAATGTGCTCTAAAGAAAATTACATCCATTTTTCTAGCTATGGAAAACACACTCTTTTCTTCGTAGGTGAACTGAATTACTAAGTGTAACCAACTGGACTTTGTCATGGTTAAAGTAGTTCAGAGATTCTCATCTGAGGCATCGTCGACATTTTACATTTGATAAATCCTGACAAAGGCCTTGAACAACATTTAGGGGCTTTCCTGACCTCTACTGATAAGTCCAAGTAGCAAACCCCCTGCTTTTCCCCAATACAGTTATGGCAAACAAAAATTTCTCCAGAAATTACCAACTGTTCCTTATGAAAAGGGGCAAAATCACTCCAAGTTGAAGACTACTGGTGTAATTAAAAGAAAATGAACTCCCCTAGATTTGACACCTTCTATTCTATCAGTATTCTATCTTTGTGAAAATTATGTCCTTACTTCTGGGAAATTATTTTAGAGATATTCTTTCCTTAATCAGTACAAGAACTTTGATAACTGGGACATCTATAGCAGAATACTCATATTATGATTTGCTTCTTAAAAGTCCCCCAGAGGCTCATGTGGTAAAGGCTTGGTGGCCAGCCTGTGGTTCTATTGGAAAGTGGTGAAACCTGTAGGAGATGGGACCTAGTGGGAGGAGGTTAGGTCTTTGGGGAAGTGCCTTTGAAAGGGATATTGAAACCCAAACCCTTTTCTCTCTCCCTCTCTCTGTTTCTCTCTCTCTGCTTCCCAACTACCATGAGGTAAGCAGCTTTGCTCCACCACATGCTCTCTGCCATGATATTCTGCTTTGCCAAAGGCTCCAAAGCAAAGTCAATCAACCAAGGACTGAAACCTCTGAATGCATGAGCCAAACTGAAGCTTCCTCCTATTAAGTTGATTTTCCTCAAGAATTTTGTCACATCAACAGAGAGCTAACAGACCTCCTCTGGTGATGTGTAGGGGGTGGGACAAGAAGGCATGGGTGCAGGGAAGGAGGTCAGGAAAAGGAATCCAGCAAATGATGATGCTCCTTCCTCCCTCCTATGCTGGAAACATGGAAACCAAGCAGGGAAGCAGAGCTAGTTGCTGAGGAGCTATTGTCTAATACTCTTAAGGAGTCCAGAAGTTTACCAAAGACACAAAGGATAGAAGCACAGATTAAAGCAGGACCACAGAGCCAGGAAGATGATAGCGAGCATGGAATAACACTCATAAATGAGGAAACATTCCAAACAGTAGCTTTGAAAGACTTCATTGCCTATTTATTTGTCAGCTGCCAAATTACATTGAACTGCCTAGCAAAGTTGGAAGGTTCAGAGAAAGTGCTAACATACTGCTGTGATCTTACTGGCACTTAAGGGAATTAAGATTCTTCATTTAGATGTTATTTCATAAGAAAGAAGACACAGTGATGCACCTGTGCTTATATGAAGGCCACTTTTATTTCCTAAAGCTTCAGGTTTTCTAGCACTCACAGAAATGGGGCTTACTTTGCCATAATGTCCATACCAAGCTAAGATGGAACATGTGTTGGAATGGGTCCCACAGTAGTTGGGGCAAGAAAATCTACAAGCAATGACGTTCTTCCTGTAGCTTTCTCCCTCACTACTTCAGCCCACTGAATATTTAGTTTAGTCTCTTTTCTACTAGATGTAAATTTGTCCAGATACTCGAGATCTGCTTCCCACTAGGCAGGCTATCCTCTGTAGGCTTTAGTTGTTTCGGTCACTGTAGCAACATCCTCTGCTCTCAGGTAGCAATGTACTGGATTATGGATGTGTCTCTAAGTTTTTCTGTGTATTTTCAGTACTTTCTCTTCTGTCCCTCTTGTTTTTATTAGTATGCCTTGTTTTCATGTAATTTCCTACTGTGACTGGGACAGTTGTCCGTAGCACCGCAGGCCCTCAGTAAATGCTGACCACCTGCCTGACCACTCAGACAAGGACTCCCATCCCCAGCATATTAATGGCAAGACTTCTTCTGAGATGACATAGTTGTTGTGTTATATCTATGCTGGAGATTCTTTGAGTCTCTGTTGGTCTCTGCCTCATTATCTCTTTTTCTAAAGGCTTTGTCAGTCGTACACACAAGAATTCTTGCCATGTCTTTCCCCTAGGAATGAGGACATGGAGCAGAATAGAAGAATGAGAGTCAACTTAGAAAAGTGCACAGAATTTTTTCTAAGAGAGTCTAAGAATAAGGGAAAAAATTCAATGAATTAGAGAGGAATAAATTTAAAACAAAGACTAGAAGACAAATAGCAAAACAATAGCACCTCTTATAATGGTATGCCCTTGAATGCTCTGTATGGATTGATTTGTACTCGTCTTAATGACAGACCATAGTCTCCTTGTCTCCTTGAGAGCAATGGTTATTGTGTTCCATGTGCCATAATTATGGTATCTCTGTATATACATATAATATATATCACCTCGGTATATACATTAAATAAATAGCAACGACTATTCTATTTCCTTAATGTTTCCCTAGAGTAAAAGTGTTGGGAGATTCTGCAGAGCAAGTTATTTGATGAGGTAGTTTTGAAGGTACCTTTTCCTGTAGGTGCCTCCCACCCAATAGCATTGTTTAAATGTGTTTACACAGCATGTTCCCACTTTGTTACACCCCAAACACTTTCATCCTATCAGTCCTGTTTCTAGTCCCTTGCTTAGCTGGGAATACTGCTTATATTGCAGGGTGAGGTAGGGAAGGAACTATATAGCAGCAGCCAGAGACTGCTGTCCAAAATGTACCTCCCCTCCAGTCCTATAATCTTACCAAGGAACAAAAGAGCACCAGCCGGGACAGCCTCTTTCTCCTCTCAAAGCAGAAAGTTTTCATTAGCAGACACAGCTAGGGACAGAGAGGATGAAACACACTCACTTGTTTCCCTGTGACTTTCCAGAAAGCATTCCAGAAGACTCCAGAAGGCAGCCCGAGGCCAGCAGCAGGACCATGTCCAGTACTGACCCAGGCAGATGTCTATGGGGATCTGGATGGGGCTTGACAGACAAATGGCTGTGTCAGTCAAAAGAGAATCTTAAAAGAAAAGGCAGAGAGAAGGACCCTGGGTCACTGTCTTTTCCAGTAAAAACAATGACTGTAACAAACTAGCATGACCTACCAGGCCAGGCCATTCACCAGGCTTCCTTTGGGCTCTTTTTATTCTGTTTGGAACCCATGAGTGACAGTTGCAGGATGAAAAAATAAAAAGACAAGTCATGACATCTGTTCTTTTTCTTCCTTCTGTAATATAAGCTTCAAATCCTGCAGAAAGGCCAGAAGTTATACTATGACTCTCTGTACTGTCTGCTGTTAATGAGGCCTCCAGTGACATTTCCCCACTAGACATGGAAACAGGTAGCAATATTGGTTCTGAGAAAGGGTCACACCTGGGGCATCCCTGATTATTTCCAGCAGCCGACCCCTACCTTGGGAGGACCCTGGCCCTGGCAGGTACACTAATCATGGCAGTGCGGCTGGGATCAAAGGCCCCAGGTTATTGGTGTGGTGACCATGCCGGCCTGCAGAGCTTTGCGTCAATGCTCACCTCAGGGATTCTCCGAGTGAGCTGCCTATGCAGTAAGAGGCATTGGCATCTGGTAGGCTCTCCAGTCTTTGCAGCACCTCAGACACTTGCAGGGAAGAAAGTAACTCAAAGGTTTGTCTCAGGCATTTGTTGACACTCAGTCTCATACCACAGGTGGGCTAACCTGGCTTCATCTAGAATCTAAGCGGTGTGCAAAACAAAACAACCTTGTTATCAAGACTGATTTGTTTGGTTTCCCATGGCTGTCACCAGCTAAAAACCTGCAAGAAGAATGTACTCAGAAAATGCTTCCTAAGATGGCAGTGTTCATGGCTGTGTCCTGAGCAGGTTGACGTTTGTGGTAGGCAGTGTGAATCTTTCATCTTTCTCTCCATCCTACCGAAGGTATCGTCTCTACAAACTAACACATGTAGCTCTGTCCCAGCACAGAAGTCACCTTTTGTGTTATCCACAAACTGGTTCTTTCATGCACTCTATTTTACACTCACATTTTTTTTCCCTCTAGCTCAGTATATCATTACATTCAGAGCAATCGCTACTTCCCTGACTATGATTGATCCCCACTTATTTCATCCTGCATGCAAAGTATTTGATTTCAAGTGTGGTTCATTCTGCTCAGTGAACTCATTATAAAGTCAAGCTGAACATCTCACAGATGTGAAGCACCTTGTCTTTGAGGTTCAGCAATCTAATTTGGAATCTCATTATAGACCTTCTACTGGTGGTAGGCACAGGGGCAACTACCTGGCTGGCGTGTTCCTGCCCATCTTCTATCCCATAAAGAAACTGTCATTTCAATACAAGCACACCCGAATATTCCCCATTTAGGAAAATAGCTTTATTTATCTCTCCACAAATGCCTGTTGGCACTGATGAGAAAGTAATACTTTATAGGCTATTTTGTTAAGCATCTCAGGAGGTCAGGTGCTGAAAGAGACAGCTTGCAGCTGTTTGCCTTCCATTCGTTTAGTGGGCTTTTCTATGGATCTTATGTTACATTTTCTACAGTTTGCACTGTGGTTGCCATTTTTGTTGGGAATTTATATACCAAGAATCTTTGTTCAGCATCATACTGCAGTTTAACTCAGAGAGGGCTGGTTTCTGGTGTCTCTTTAGGGGACGAGGAGACAATGGAGTTGAAATTGAAGGTTAGCTTTATTTGCAGAGAGATTCATTGATTCTGAAAGATTGATGTGTTCATTTTTTTTATTTTTCCACCTATTTGGTGCTTTCAAAATCAATGAGCATCTCAGGCACAGTTCTGGCTGCTAATGAACTTTTTATTTCTCCACTTTCTATTTTAAATCTTTGGTAAGGGAGAATATTTGTTTTTCCAATTGCAATTGCTTCCATTCCCCTGCAAAGCAGACTGACCCTTGAAGAGAACTGAAACTTTGTTTCTTTGCTCAGGAAGGATAAATAGATTTCTGAAATCACATAGAAAGAAAAGTGAGCTGATAGTATTACATAGATTAATGAAACAGAGATAGATTAATGTAGCTATATGTCCAGCCGCATACACAGATTTCTTTCTTGCTTTTACACTCAGCAAAATCACACGTCTGGGGTTTGATTTAAAAAAGAAATCCACAAATCACAGTCAGTGAGCCAAATCCATCCCACTGCCTATTTTTGCAAATGACGTTTAGAACAGAGTCATATCATTCATTTATGTCCATTGCTGCTTTGGAATTGCCAATGTAGAGTTAAATAGTTGTGAAAGACACCATATGGCTCTCAAATTTAAAGCATTTACTATCTGGCCTGCTCAGGAAAAGTTTGGTGACGTCTACCTAGGAAAAAAGATCTTATGTTTCTACTTAATTTATTTTTAACAAAGCATGTATTTTGAAAATAATTTTCAGTAGGGTAACTGAGAAGAGAATTATAATGAGAACAGAATAAGAATATGACCCTGCTGAACTTTCAAAAAGGTTTTAAGAAGGTTTCTTAAACCTCTTTTGTTTCTACCCAAGAGAGGTCTTTGAATGGAATGATTAATTAATAGCAAAAATCTGTAATAATTTATTCATATTTTCAATGATTTTTTTTGACTTGGAAAGCTCCCTTTCCACTGGCTTTTGATTTCCACTTATGGACTGGGGAATTAATTATTTCATTTTATTTTTATTGCATTACATTTGGGTCAGACGCATTACTCAGGCAAGGTGGAATTAGGAATAAGTGGTAGTAAAGTTTTACAGCATATCCATCCCATAAAATTGTCTCATTGCTGTATTTCTCCCCTTTTGGTCCTCCCATCTGACAGTTTCCCTTTGGTTGTTATGACCTTTTAGAAAGTACTGACAGCTTCCGTGCTGGTAGGCTGTAAGGAATGGATCACATCACACACCACTATGTGGTTGGAGAGTTGCCAACCATCCATGACTATTGCCTCCTGGATTCTCTTCTCAGACCAAGAGTTACATTGTCATTCCAAAGGATACAGGGAGGCAGTGGTGGACAGCAGGGTGAGAGAGAAAGAGAGATGATAGTAGATAATTGATTAGATGATAGAGAGAGAGAGAGAGAGAGAGAGAGAGAGATAATGCAGAGAGACAAGGACTAGAAATGAAAAAACCCAGTGCTAGAGTTTGGATCTTGATTTTCCCCCAAAGGCCCATGTGTTACAGACTTGGTCCCTAGGGTGATGCTGTTGGGAGGTTGTGGAACCTTTAGAACTGGAGGCCTATTGGGAGATCTTTAAATCATTGGGAATGAGCCCTTGAAATGGCAGTGAGACTCCAGCCCCTTTTTCTCTGTCTGCTTGCTGACCGTGAAGTGAGTGCTTATGCCTTACCATGTGCTAACTGCCACAGCCCCAAAGCAACTGGGTCTATTGGTTATAGACTAAACCAAGACTGTGAGCCAAAGTCTGGCACAATGGCACACACTTGTAATCCCAGTGGCTCAGGAGGCTGAGGCAGGACAATCACAAGTTCAAAGCCAGCCCCCGCAAGTTATCAAGGCCCTAAGCAATTTAGTAAGACCCTGTCTTAAAATGAAAAATGAGAAGGACTGAGGATATGGCTCAATAGTTATTCACCTCAGTTTCAAGTTCTCCCTCTATGCTTCTCTCAGACAAGTTAGGAACCTCTTTGGAGACTCAGTCTCCTAAATATAATAATGATGTATTATAAGAATCCTACAGGATGATTTAAAGAGAAAATGTGATATGTAATAATATATCTGAAATATTTTTAAGTTAAAAATTTATAATCATAAAGTTATTGATATTGTGACAGAACTAAAAATTATTCTTTACATGAACATTCATGATCTCCCATAGCCCAAGAAAGGGAATTCTGACATTGCCTGGGCTAACCCTCTGCTGTCTGCAGCTTTTTTGTTTTGGTACTAAAGATTGAATTCAGGGGTGCTTCACCACTGAGCCACATCCTCAGTCTTTTTTATCTTTTATTTTGAGACAGAGACAGGGTCTCACTAAGTGGCTTTGGGCCTCCGCTAAATTGCTGAGTCTGCCTTTGAACTTGTGCTCCTCCTGCCTCAGGCTCCAAAGCTTCTGGGATTACAGGCATGAGCCACCACATCCTCGCCTCCCCACAGCTTTTGAACAGAAGGAAGTTTATGCAGCTAGATGGGACAGGTCAATGTGAATTGTGAAGGAACACAGTAGATAGAGACAGGAGAAAGGACTCTGGGCTCAGGAATTGAAGTCTGGGAGCTGCAGAGAATTCTCCAGAGCAACTTCAAGTGTGTAATGGAAACAGAGAAGAGAAAAGTGGAGATTTGCCTAAGTGCTGCTCAGTAATATATCTGAGTACCCTTCAGAGGATGAGCAATGAGTTAGAGATTTATTTCAAAATTCATTGGCTGCTGGAATTTGTTTCTTTTAACTGGAAAATACCAATGAGACAGAATAATATAGTTCATCCAGATTTTAAGGGTGTCTTATGCATTGTCATTATTTATAGGTCCCTGTTTTTTTCATATAGTATTACTCTTAGGCCTAATTTTATGCAAATCTGTGATTTTTTTAGGTGCTTTATAGGTATACACAAAAAGTTTTTTCATTTAAAAAGCTCTTCCCCCAAATAGAGATAATTTATCATTCTTATTAGTCAGATAATGTCAGGGCATGGTTTCTAGTGAGTCAGTGTTAGAATATTAGTTCAGAGATTTTCAAACTGGGATATATATGAGGTGTGCTAAGTGTATAGCTTGAAAGAATATACACATAGTCAACTTATTATTTTCTTAAAACAAATGAAAGGAAATATAATACATATCCTCTTGTCTTTTGATGATTTGAAAATGACAGAGCCAGAAAGCTCATAGAGAATGAAAATTTTCAAGAATGGAAACTTTTTTAAAAAAAGATTGAGAAAACTGCTTGTCAGTAATTAGGAAAGACTTTGGGATTGAGATAACATAAAAATCTGAAGGAACTGAGGCAAAAGTTAAAGTTTAATGGAGGAAGAAAAAGCATTTATGAGAACAGATATGTGCAAAAAAGTATTTTACATACATTATTTCATTTAACCCACCCAGTGTCCTCTAGAAAAGGTGTGACGATCTTAACAGAAGGGAAACAAGGCAGAGATTTAGCAGTCTGCTTTTGATTTCACATCTAGTAAGAGGAAGAGGTAAGATTTGCACCCACAAGCTTTGGTTCCAATACCTTCATTCTATCGAGCTGTCTTCCACTCCAGGGTGAATGACAGTGCTAAGCCAATTGGCCTTCAGGTGAGGAAGTGCATCATCAAATTGGAAGTGCACCAGCTTCATCCAGGAGATTCTGAGGAGCTCAGTGACTTTCCCAGGGCCTAGGCTGCTAATCTCGAGTCTGAATCACATTCACACCTCTTATATTGCAGAGGAAAGAAAACAGGCCAATAGGGTGTCAGGAAAGGCTTGTTGGCTTCCACTAACAGTTTTGCTTCTTAATCTTGTTCAGTATCTTTTGGTTATCTTGCCATTTTTTTTTTTCCGTTTTCTGTATCAAACAAATGTGCTTCAAATTCTGGTTTTGGTATATTATTATTTTCATGGTTTCTGAAGAGAATCCAGCTATATTAGTTTCTATAAAAAAATTACCACAAATTTGGCGACTTAAAAAAAGTAAATTATTCTCTCACTGCTCTAGACACCAGAAGTACAAAATCAAAATCAAGGTGTTGAGTCGGCTTGGTTGATTCCCTCTGGAGGTTCTGAGGGAGAATCTATCCCATGTTTTTCTCCTGTTTTCTGGTGTTTCTGACTACTTCTTGGTGTTTCTTGGCCCATAGCTCCATCTTTATGTGGCCCCTGTTTGTTTGTCTTCTTCATTTTTTTTTCATATAAGGATACCTGACCTTAGATTCAGAGCTCAACCTAAATTCAGAATGATCTCATCTCAAGATCTTTAACTTAATTACATTTGCAAAGATTATTTCCAAATAAAGTCACATTTAAAGATACTAGGTTAGGACTAGGGATGCCGTTAGGGGGACACAACCCACACACTACACCTACAAAGACATCATGATCCATGAGGTGCTCCAGCCCTCAACACTGTGCCACTCTTAAACATAAGGAGAGTTGTCATCCTCACCTCTCAGAATCATGGACCTATGTGCCTTCATTTAGGTTTTCAAGAATTCAGTATTTCAAACTTGACTGGTGGAATGGGAAGAGACAGAGTCTGTGGCCTGAGTGCCAGTGGCTTCACTACTGACCTTGGGTAAGTTGTCCTTAAGCTTTTGTTCAAGGAGACAATTGTCTCTTGTCTATTGTCTATTGTCTCCTTAATATATTCGATTTTGATGGTTACTTGAAAAAGTGCTTTGTAAATTATACAAAAGTGTATTTTTTTTATTATTAACTTGTTCAATGTCCCAGTAAATAATTCTCTTTCCTTTTCTATTTGACTTACTTTTTTCTTCTATTCTTTAAGGATAAGTATCACTCCCAGAATATTTTATGAAGTCTTTAGTGTCTGTTAGACCCTTGGCATAATCTAAAATTGTTTTCTGTATTTTATATTTATGCTGAAATGATTACATGCAGGTGTATATATGAAAGCAGAGGTGACATTAACAACAGTCAATTTGTGAAATCAAATATTCCATAAATGAGAGATATATCTAAATATTTCACTAAATTTATGACTCACAATATGGCTTATGCCAATAGCAGATAAATAAGAAAAACGTAGGGAAAAGTTAAATGTCTTTGGCAAATAACACGTAAACTTGTCCTTCTGAAAGCATTTTCAAGAAAATGAATAATATAATTCAAAACTATAAATAGATGATCATATTGGACTGCAATGAGAGCAGATGTTTTAAGTTATGTAAAAATCTTACCCCATCTGGTAAACAGTAAAAATGTCTCAACAACAACCCACAGATGAAATGTTGCCAGTAAAGTGGGTACAGTGGGCTTGGGTAAAAGTCAATTTTACTGGATTACTTCATAAAATGCTTAAAGGCTACTACTAATATGATCTAATAATTTCACCTCTTTCAGTGATTATCACCATAAAAATTATTTTCAAAATTTTAGAAATTTCTGCAAGCCAATTTCATGATAAAGTTTGCCACCAATCATACTTGTTAAATTAAATGGCCCATTTTCTCCCAGAAGACCAGGAACCTAGAAACACATCCTGGAGTGGTTATAGGTTTAAGTTAATTGAAACATTTACTCCATCTCCAATCTAATCAGGATGTGTACCAATAAGAAAGAATAGAATTAGAGACAGACTAGACTCCCACTGTTGCAGATCTCGTTCTATTTGTGACGAGTATGTGTATCTATCATGAACATTTGGTTTATGTCAGTTTGCCTTATAGTTAGGTTTCATTGTGTACACTATTCTCAGTCTTTTCAGCTACAAATAGGTGGCTACAAATAAAAGCTTGCTGTATTATTACCAGAAAACTTTTCTAAAAGTAATAGAATTGAATCTCTTTAAACATAATGTCTGTTCTTTTGACTCTCCCTAATTTTAAGGTCTAAAAGTTGTTATTCCTACCACTTTTCTTGTCCATTCTTTTTAATTGCTTTAAATAATAAGTGCCACTTCACTTATTTATTGTTAGTGGAAGAAAGACCAGCAAAGGTTTCTTAGATTACAAAGAAAATCTGAAAATGTTAAATTAATTACTTGCAGGTATGAGCAGACTCCTGCTCAGAACAATAAAAGAATTTTTTTGCATTTAGGAGGGGTAACCCTGGATGAAGCAAGAAACAAAGTAAAAGGAGGAGATTATAATTACAAGGACAAGTTATTGTGCTATTGTATTTTTAAAATTATGTTCTATGAATTCAGTTAAAGGGGTACTATACTCACATAAACTCCTATCGACCCCATTCTCCAATGTTCTATTTACACTTGGTGATAGCTTGGCAAAACCTGTTTCATATATTAGTAGAATTGAGACAATTAAAACTAACCAGACAAGACAATAAACATGAAAATATTCTTCTGTTTTTTAATGGTTTGCTAGTTTTACTCTATGAGTCCTTAAACTCTGTAGATATTTCACTTGAAGTAAGGTCACTAAGAATCAACTATAGTAAATAAGCCTTAGTCTTTTGAAGAGATGATTTAATGCAACAAATACTGACATCACCTTTGGAAAACATGAATCACAATAGCTTCTCCAACAGCTTCCCATGGCAGTTAAAATAGGGTGCCAGCTTCTTGTCCTGATCATCTGATACCTGCCTGTCTGTCCAGCTCCAACTCCTGCCTCTCCTCTCCTTCCCACAAAATGACTTTTCACCTTGCAAACACCAAGCTTTATCCTGCCTCAAGGTTTTGTTGATCTTACTCTCCGGAATGCTCCATTGGGCCTACTGCCCCGGCCACTTCTTATTCCCTTGGCCACCACTAGGAAGACACCAGCTTCTAGACCTTATTTAATGAAAAGCCCTCTCTCCTAGAGACTCTCTTACCTCAAAATCTTTTGTCTGATTTATCATGTGTATCACCAGTTGTAATTATTTTGTTTATCTATGTTTTCTATTTATTTTTATCTCCTACCAGAACATAAACTCCATGAGAACAGAGATTATAAATGTCTTCTCTCTATTTCCATGGCACCTATTAGGATGATTCAATAAATGTTCTTTGGATGTTCTAGTCTCTGAAAAAAGACATAACGAAGATGGTTCATTGTTTTCCAGAAACTTATAGTCTGAAGAGGAGCGGGTAGAGAAACAACCAGAATGCAGAAAAGAATGTGAGAATATTAAAACCAGGGAATAGAAGCAAAATCTCTGGGAACAGAAAGTGAGTGGTAATGATCTGAAAGGCTATGAAGAAGAGGACACCTGACTTGGGTCATTAAATGTGATAAGAGTATGAGGAACAGAGGCAAAGAAAAAGAGGTAAGTAGAAGAGAGTCTGCAGGTTGATGGAACATTTGGGAGGGATACGGCACTGGGCAAGAGTGGAACTGAGGTAGAACAGTGCTGAGAAAAAGAATTGGTGAGCGGGGCAGAGAACCTGAGGGCTTTGAATGAGACCAGGCTTGGAGGTCACTCAAGGAATCGTCACCTGAGGTCGTCCACCTGGAAGTGTGTATTCTAGGAGAACCAGGGCACAGGGAAGCCAATGGAAGGCTTCGCCAGCAGAGTGTGCTTCCGTGCCTTGATGAAACCCTTTCCTCATCTCTTAATCTCTGCTTGCTTTAGCAGCCCGGGCTCTTGATTGAATAAGCCCTCCAGAGATAATGCTTCTATCAACTATGCCTCAAAAATGGAATCTATCATCTCCCTCTCTAAGTGCATTTCATTACAAGCAGTTACCCGCCCCCTTCCAATTCTCAAAAGCTCTGGTGAATGATAAAGGAAGAGAAGTAAGGACTTAGGTATTTGAGGTTTATGTTTTTAAGTGATGTTTTTAAACCCATGTCTAGTTTTATCAAGAAAAGGAATCAGGCAATTTTTCGCAGGGTGAAGATAACGGCTTATGCCTGTGGCAGCCAAAGGATCTCTGGTGCCCTCTCTCTTTTTCTGGTTTTAGTGCCGACTGCAGCAGCACGAAGCCCTGTTAGAAAAAGGGTGATACTGTCAGCAGACTGTTTCACCAAGATAAGAGCTAGGGTGAGAATAAGTCTTTATGCCCGAGGCACATACTTTATACTCTATGATAGCAGGAAGCCCATCCATTAGCCTTCTAGAAAGCAAGTTTCTGGTTGACGTAATGGAGAGAGATTTTTTAAGTCATCAAAAATAACAACAAAAATCCCTTGAGCAAGACCTATGATCCTCCCAGATTCCTTTTGAAATCTGCTAGTAGTTTAACTCTTTACTGTTATGTAATTTTTAATATGGAAAGTTTGGATTACTCTATCTTTCCCTGCTGTCCATAATGACATAACTTCTGTGAGATGATCACAGCATGTCTGAACAGTACTGGTGAAGTGGAGCACTCACAGGTAAAAAGACTGTTATAAAGTTGATCAAGCTTTAGTGCCAGGGCTGACCTTTAATGTAATGAGCTGAGCTTACTTGCTTTCAACCACACACACACACACACACACACACACACACACACACACACAAAATATATTTTAACATTCACCGGTGTTTGTAGCCAGGTCCTAAACCGCTTAAATATTAAAATATGCTGACCAATCTAGAATCCTGGAGGTGGAGGAGGACTCTTTAAGGAAATTCTCATGACTCTTAGGGTCAAACACTTGCTTCCCGCTGGGCACAGTGGTGCACACCCGTAATCCCAGCACTTTGGGAGGCTGAGACAGGAGAATCGCGAGTTCAAAGCCAGCCTCAGCAAAGGTGGCAAAGCGCTAAGCAACTTAGTGAGACCCTTTCTCTAAATAAAACACAAAATAGAGCTGAGGATGTGGCTCTGAGTTCAATTCCCATTACCAAAAAAAAAAGACTTGCTTCCTCTTTGAACCCTTACCATCTCTGAACTCCAGGTTAAAAGAACATGGGTCATAAATATGAAGATTTTCTGCTTTTGTATGGTAGTCTCCCCCCAAAAAAAACTGTAAATTTGATATTCTTTATGAATCCATAGTTACTACGTAGCAAATAGTAGATACTCCATAAACATTAAATAGTATGAGAAGAGAATTTGAAATCTTAGAACAGCATTGGTTTTGTCAAGACTCCAAAGTATATCATTATGCTGGGTATTTTTAGAAATTCAGAGGAAATATGCTTTCTAAGATCCTAGTTTGAGCATATCTTCCCCTACTTAAAAACTTTCAGCAGCTGAGAACTGCACTTAACATCAATTCACACCTCTTCTCATGTCTATGGAGTCTTTTGGTCATCTCACGTTGCCCATCCCTTCTTTCCTGCAAGGTCTACTTGCTCAGGAACATCTCTGGTACTTGAAGACACCTCGGTCTTTCTCACCTCCAGTTGTGCTATTCTCTTTGCTTGGTAAGCTCTCACCCTCCACACCCCAATATTCTCATAACTAACACCTCTTATTTCAGGTTTCAACAAAAAGGTCACGTCTACATCAAGACTTTCTCTTATTGCCTAAATTAGGTCAAACACTGTGTTTGTTTGATTATTTCCTTGATTTATAATCTCAGTATCTTGCTGTTTTCCTCCATGAGCCTTAGATGTCCTCCTATCAGCCCTTACTGTGCATGTGTTTCCTGTCCACCACGTTTGAATGCTCCATAAACACAGAGCCCCTTTCTGTCCTGCCATTACATTCCTAGCAACTAGTTCAGTGCCTGGAGGATGTCTGCTGATCTTAACATTGAAGAGTACATCCCAGGCAACTGGAACACTACCATTTCCTCTTAAGACTCCATCTCTGGGGGAACATTTTTAAGTAAAATTATTTTAAATCATCTTCTGACCTGTGTTTTTCACCCTGTTCTTAGAGCAGTGAGTCATTAACAACTCTAGTCTGAGGGTCAAGTGTCTGGCACTTGTTCAGTTGCACCATTTTAAAACAACCCATTTGTAAATCATTTGGATGAGTATAAAATTGCATACTCAAAGGGAACGCTTCCTTTATGAAGTCTGGCTCATTAGTTACATGGAGGAGTAATGGCATGTAATCAGAGCCTCAGTGCTTCCCTCAGAGCCAGCGATGCCTGGGCGCCTAAGAACCAAACCTGACTCACTCACACCAATGCCCCCTACACCCACACACCTTGGGTTCCAAGAAACCCTGCCTGAGGGCAACAACCACATGCCTTGCTCCTAGCTTGCTTTGGTTCAGACTCACAGATTGTTCTTCCAACTACTGAGGCACATTCTTGTTTATTTAGATATTAAAAAGCAATCTAAGTATTAACCATACAAAATGTTCAGAGCTAGATGCATGCTCTTAGCTGTCAAAAAAAAAAACTTCTTTATTATTAATAGCTCTCCCCCCACCCAACCTTCTACATTCATGTCTCAGTTTTGTATAAGTTGATAAATTTGGTTAGGGTTCATTTTCACTTCTTGACAGTTGCTTTGCTTGTTTAAAATTCTCAGAAGCACATACCGTATGGAGATGAAATGCACAAAGTCCCTAGGAAATTTCACTGGAAAGGCAATAGCTATGTCTGTCAGTTTTTATCAGAAATCTCGGTTCTTCTTCCTAGCTCTGTATGTCTTGCTCTGAGAAGTGCACGAAAGGTCAGCTGGAATTCAAGTTTCATCAAGTTATCCCTAATCATAAAGAAGGCACACTTTAGATTTTGAACAACTAACAAGTGTTTTGGCACTTCTCGTGTTGCTAGTGAGGCGGGTCATGTTTGTTGACAGTGTAATAACCACATAAAGCTACTTCAGTTGTCCAATTGAAACTTTATCGAATTGATGGGTTTTGAGTACACTCATGCTCTCAGAAAAGTTTGCCATTGCTAAAAACTGAAAAAAAGAGTTAGTATAATTACAGCATTGAAAGGGCATCCACTGCAGGATTTTCAACACTATTAGCAGCATCAACAGAGGAGCAACGCTAAACATCCAACCTCTAGTTAGAGGGAAGGACACGTACATTAAAAGACAAAGCAAGGCAAGAGCTTATAAGAACAAGAAAGTACATTCTTCCCATTCTTTAAACTTTGTAGGAGTAGCCCACTGCATCTAGGAAAAAAAATCAAAGTTCATTACCAGGACCCTGAACAACCCCATGTGATCATTCAATATCACTTCTGCATCCTATTGTCCTCCCACTCTTTCCTCACCCCCTCTATGCCAAATTGGCTTCTGTCCCAGGTCCCTTGCACTAGCTGTTCTGACTGAAAGTTCATTAACCCAGATGGCAGAGAACATCTCAGCTGCCAGGACAACCCCCTTTTCTCACCAAACCCATCCCTGCTTGTTTCCTTCAGAGTATTTACAGTAATCTAAAATTATCTCACTTACTACTTTGTTTATCTGTTTATTAGTTGTCTTTCTACTCCAGAATGTAGGTTCCATGAAGGAAGGGACTTTGTATATTTTACTTCCTGTTATGTACAGTCCTGTCTCTCAAGATCCACGGGAATTTGGTTACAGGACTCATGTGGATACCAAAGTCCACAAATGCTCAAGCTCTTTATATAAGATGGTGTAGTATTTGCATATAACTTTCCCACATCCTTACATATACTTTAATACCTAATACAAGGCAAATGCTATGTGAATAATTTTTAAACTGTCTTATTTAGGGAATAACAACAAGAAAAAAAATCAATAAACATTTAATACAGATGTAAGTTTTGAATATAGTATTTTTTAAACCAGGGTCTCACTATGTTGCTCAAGCTAGTTTCATACTCCTGGGCTTAAGTGATCTTCTTGCCTCAGTCACCCTAGTAGCTGCGACTGTAGATGCATGTCCCTGCACTCTGCTTGAATGCAGTGTTTTTTGATCTGTAGTTGGTTGAATCTGCAGATACAGAACCTATTGATCAGAGAAGGCTAACCACACAGAGAATCTACATAAGCCACAATGTGTGTTTAGTAGATTTGTATTGAAAAGAAAAATTCATAATGAACAAAATATTAATAATAGTAGCAAATACCTTAAAACTTTTGATATTAAGGCATTAAATAGTGCTTTGGGGAAAGCACTAGATTGGTGCCTGGAGAATGTCTGGTGACTTAAAAATGGGTGGAATAGATACAAGTATTATAGCAGTTCAAGAGAGAAAGAGCTAAAGAAACCTCATCAGAAAAGCACCCCTATGTAGGTGGCTGCAAAGAAAGGGTGGATTTGAGTAGAGGAGGCTGAGAGGAAGGACTTTACTAAAACAAATATGAAGGAAGAAGCAATGCATATAGTATATTGGGGTTGTAAAAATCAAGTAGAAATCGTAGGACCAGGTTCAAGTAGGAAAGGATAGGAGATGAGATCAGAGCCTCGACTGCAAAAGGTGATGAATGCAAGGTAAAGGGGCAGGGGGAGATAGCATGTATTGTTGAGAGCTATAAACATAGATGATACAAAATTACAGATGAGCGAGGAAATGATCACCATGATTATCAGAAAGTCTGCCTGTAGGTAAGAAGGTGGTGTCAGAACTGACATGTCAGATACATAAAAGGCATGTGATCATAGGAGCAGCATAGGAAGCTTCTAGAGCACGGGCAGCCTTCTGTCTCTTGACGGGGGCTGGTGTTTATATTATATTTATATATATGTTTATATTATATATGTACATATATAATACTTTGTGAGTGCAGTCTTTCAGAATAAAATACAAGCTTTTTAAAGAGCTTCTCATTTATTTGAATCACATATGCACTATGTTGTCCATCCATAAACCAAAGAACATGTTGTGTTTCTGCTGAAAGTGCAGTGATAACTAAGGATATTCAGTCGACAGAACTCCATCCCAGTGATCTGCATCGTGGGTGCTCTCCCTGTGTGCCCCCAAGGTGTGATAGAAGCTCCAGTGACTTGACGATTTGAAGATTCATGCACATGCATAGGTCTTTAAAGTGCAATGTTTTTCCTAAAATGAATTGCTACTGAACTACTGGTCCTAATCTCAATCTCAGTCATAGAAACTGTAGGATTCATAGGCCAATGGCATTATTATTAAGAATTTGCTTTCATAGTCATTTCATGTAAAAAATCATATCAAGTTATATACATATACCCATAATGCTGATTTTAGCAATAAGAAGCTTTTTAAATTTAAAAAGTACTTAATGATGTTGGCATGAAAGCATTAAATAGTGCTTTGATGAAAACATAAAATGGGTGGAATAGATACAGGACTTGGTACCTCTATGCACCCAGCTTAGATTTAGGCATTTAACAAATATCATAATTACCCTTCGAAGTATTGAAGGTTAAAATATAGGGAAATGACAAGAGTGAAATTTAAAGATCAGCTTATCAGAGTCACCTAGTATATTAGTTTGTAGCTGTAGCAAAGCACCACAAACTAGGTGGCTTAAAACAACATAAATCTGTTATGACATAGTTCTGGAGTCTGTTGTAAAAATAAGTATAATTTTACATGCCAAAGTTTTTGCATGTTAGCATCAAATTAGTTGTTTGAAAAGGGGTTTTAGTCAGAGAGCAGAGACATAAAAACATGCATTTTCCATTATTACCAGAAAAATGGAAATTTCGTGTTGGTCCTTCAGATGCCTTAAACAACAAAACAAATAAGTAAACTGAAATGTGCATTAAATAACAAGTTCCCACTCTTTAAAGTATTTGCTACAAGCATTTTTCTCTATATATTTACTTGAATGCTTAATAATACTGTTAGCTTTCCCTCACTGAAACAAAATACCTGAGATAAGTCAACTTGTGCAGAGAAAAGTTTTAATTTGGCTCACAATTTCAGAGGTTTCCGTCCATGGTCACTTGGCCCTGTTGCTTTGGGCCTGTGGCAAGGCAGAATATCATGGCAGGAACATGTGGTAGAGGAAAGCCATTCATCTCATGACACCTGGGACATGCAAAGAGAAAGGGCAAGGGGCCAGGGTCCACAATCCCCTTCAAGGGAATGCCCCTAGTGACCTTACACCTCCCTGTAAGCCCCACCTCCTAAGGTACTGCAACCTCCCAATAGTGCCATGGGTGGGGGACCAAGCCTTTAACACCTGTGCCTTTGGGGAACAGGTAAGATCCAAACCACAGCAATAACAAGTGAAGAGAAAATATTTTCAGATGAAATGCCGCACTTTCCTGGCACAGGAAGGTGTAGTCTATAAAACTAGATGTATTAACTCAATGTTAATCATATAACATGCTTTATTCTTTGCTTCTCATCTTCTCCCACTCTTCCCTAAAATAAATGTGGCAATTCAACTTTGTTCATTTTGTTGAATTTTCTATGAAAATCAAGGCCTTTGATATCTCCACATCCCGTGCACAGTGGGGGATAAGATGAGCAGTTCAGTGATACCTATTTCCATTTTATTTTGGTTTGCAGAATGACTGTATAAAAAAATATCCCATAGCAAATCATTTCCAGCCATATACTGTAAAGATATTCCCCTGCAAATCAATAATAATGAAAATAGTAATAATAAGTAAAAGTTCAAAGTTCCTCCCAACTCCTGCATCTCATGCCACATGAGAAAGCAATAAATGTTCTCACCACTATAGACATTTCTGTTTTTAACAACCTCTGTAATCTCAAGGAAAGAAACCATTTTTCTTATGTACTTTTAAAACTTAATAGTCTGTAATACATTCTCTTTCTGAGTGTGAGAGAATGGTATACAAAAACAAATGCTTATTTGTTCACTCTGCTGAAAATGTCTAACGTTAGAAGAAACTTCGGTTTTCACAGAAAATATTGGCTTCCCCATTAGCCATCTGCTAGATGGCGGGAATGTTCTGTGTGGCTTTCTCAGCTGGAACATTTGGGAAATGAATACATTGTTGCAAAAAACTCACATTGTTGGCCATAATGTTTGTGATAATGTTGTTGACTTACCAGATGTCCTGGAAATTCCTGGGGTGGAAGTATTTCTAGTCGCTCCAAGCCCTGGTGTCATGTTGTAGAATGGAGTTTGGTCTATGTGACTCTAGCTATTTCTCATGATTTAGGGTGGAATTTTTTGGTTCAGTCAGTCATTCTGCAGACTTGGAAATAGTCACCATTGAACTGCTCAACTTGTCCCCAATTGTACATAAATACCCAATACAGAAAAGATCTATTATTTGCCATTTCTCAAAATAATTCCTTCTCCAACCCCAACTATGTGCATATATTCTTATATAAGATTAAATAGCATGACCTTTCTTGTTCTTGTCTCCAGCTGGTGAAGAAGCAACAAAGTCTAACAGTTGAATGTTTTGCTCACTCATTATGCTTATGGAGTTTGTTTGAAATGTGAATAACCTGTTTGCAGCCTGAATCTTCCCTTTTGAAATTAGATTAATGGAGTGACAATAAAGTGAAAAGTACTACACATCTTGGCATGCAAATAGATTAGAATTCTTCTCTTGCAAATGGAATTATCTCTTACCAGCCTGCTTCTGTACCTGTTTTCATTTAAAGCAACAGAATTCTCTGTGCAGAGTGAACACTTGTTCTAAATAGGAATCCATTTTATTAATCCATAGACTTCTGACAGCTGTACCAATCATGAGGGACGATATGTATGTGTTGAGCTAAACTTCACTTTTATCTTTTACTCTTATCAGATCGCATAGGGGTTATGTTCTCAATGAAATTTAATGGATGATTTAATTTATATTCCACTGTGCAATTGCAGTTCATTTGTTCCTTGGAGTTTACATAGCATCAGGGCAAAGGTGTGGACAATCCAATCTTATGTCACTCATCTTTACAAGCATCCCCTGGCCTGGGGCTTTGCCATCAACATGCACAATTGCTATTGAGCCATCTCTTGGGCCCACCAAAGTCCGCATTCTCATTTCCCCTTCATTTCTCTTTATTCTCTTCTTCATTCCCTTTCATTCTCCGTAAAGGAACCAGGTTTGAGGGACTTAAACATATATGTGGCTTTTTCTTTTTTTTCCATCCTTGCCCTAAAGTGCCAGTTAAAAAGCCAATTAACTGCTTGAATGTAGGAAGGAAGGTGAGGAAGGAAACACAGAAGAAACTTAAAATCATCCGTTAATATCTCAAAAACTTTAAGCCACCACCTAACTAACCAGAACAGAGAAATAAACAGGAGGATTGACAACTTTATCAGCTATTTCCTGATGTTCAAAGAACTGATCTCCAATTAGCATTCCTGGAGGCTGATATTCACGTGACACTCCAAAGTCACCACCCTCACTGTGCTTTGTCAGTGAACCCAGCCTCACATGAGTAACTTTGAATTTGATAAAAATTGTAAGAGTTATTTGATCTAGGATTAAATAAATGCAACTTAGTGGCAGAAAAAATATTGACCATTTTATCTTCATTCATCAATACCATGTGTTCTGATAGAAAGATTTTCTTATTAATAAGTGTCTTCTATTTGGGGAATATCTCCATAAGAAAAAACATCATGGAATTTAGAGTAGAAGACACTTAGAAATTATCTCATTCACTGGCTTTTAATCTTGGCTATATATACTAACCACCTGGGAAGATTTCACGACTATGTGCATGCCCAGTGTCCCCTCTTGAACTTCCTGGATCAGAATATCTATAGGTGAGTGCCAACCACTGGTATGTTTTAAAGCTCCCAGGATGTCCTAACACACACTGGAGGTTAAACTCATCATTCCCACCTGCCTTTCCTATTTAGGCAGGTAGGTTCTGATTTCTCCAAGGTACATCATCCTATGTAGAAGAGCAATAGCTTAAAACTGCTCCTCCCAGGCCTTTATTATCCATTCTTTTCACTATACCCCACTGACTCTCAGCACTTAAGCAGCATTTTGGAGTCTCTGCAAAAAGGTTCTGCTCCAGTTTATTTCAATGATGAAGAGAACACATTAGAAGAGTATCACATTTTATCGACATGGTTTTCCCATTCCCAAAGCTCTAACTTTTCTTATTTCCCCAAAGAATGCCTCCACATCTCCCCAGCCCCACCCTGTCCACTTGTTTGATAAATGTTAAACAACACATTTATGAGATGGCATTCCATTCTAGAATGACATTTTAAAGCCCTGAAGTTTAATTGCTGTGGATAACCATCAATCATCACTGGGATGCCCCTGGGATGGTGGGCTTTGAGAGATGCCATCCATCTCGTGGCAATATTGTGGCTGGCTGCCTTCCCCTCTTCATTACTGGTTGATGGGGCTGATGGAGATCGGCTGCTGCACTTTCAAAGTGCCTCCCTGTTCTCTCACCTGCTCTGCATGACTACTGAACTGAGCCGTGTTGTGACAGTGTGCCTGCTCTTCCCTGTTCAGATTAATGAATACAGCTTTAGCTGTTAATTCAAAGCTAGTCAAGCTTATATCCAACAATTACAGACCAATTTTCATATTCAGCTTGAGTGTATACGTGGAAGGGTGTGGAAGAGAAATGCAATTTGGAGTGATTCTTTTATCTTTAGGGGTACACAAAGAAGGAAGAGTAAGGGATCCTGAAGACAGTACCCAAACTCTCATCAGGCCTAGCTACAATAAAATGTTTCAAGCCTCAACATCTTTGCAAGCTACAACAACGTGACCCTGGGGGTTTGAGCTTCCTGCCCTGCAGCTAGACTGCAATCCATCAAAAATAACAAGCACATGGCAGGCCCCAGTGCACCTCTGCCTTCTAGGAGGGCCAACAGCTAAGCCAGCATTTGAAGAGGCTCCAGAGTCAGAACCTGACTTTCCTCCTTTTCCTTTCTTCCTTCCACAATAAGAAATGAAATGTTTACTTGTACACAGAATTATGTAAGTGACCTCATATGCCCCCTTTCAGGATCATCCAGGGCAATGGAAACTGAACACTTCATTCTCAACTCTGGCCTGCCCTCCCTGATAAAGCAAGGACTACAAATGCCCTGTCTTGCATGCAAAAGCTGTACATGGACCCCAGATGCCAAACACTGTCAAAATGTACTCTTACCAGAAATCCTATTTACAGGAAGAGGGAAATGAGCCTGGCCAGAGGATTCCTGCCCTTGTTTACCAATAGTAAAGGTGCTTTAGTGGAACACATGTTCACCGAAGGTATGTAATCTTCATCCTGGGATTCAAAATTTCTTCCTAGTCATTTTAACTAGTCTTATTTTTTACACAATACTTAGCAGTGGGTGGCAGTTTTGGTAGTGGTGATCACTCTAGTTAATTTTCTTTCTGAATTTCTTTTTGTTCTGCCTTAGTATTTAGCAATTGTCTTTGATATAATCCTAGCTCCACTGTACAAGGAAGGATCAAGTAAAGAAAGGGTTATCATTATTTGTGCAGAGTACCTACAGGGAACATGTAGATAGTAGTGATAATTGCAGTTTGAACATCTCCATTCAGGGCATAAAACTTAGGCAAAGAATCAGATGTAGCACATGCAAGAATCATTTTCTATATTTCTATTTTGCTCTAATGCTTGAAGTCTCTGATGCTTTTAAAGGATATCTATTAATCTACCTGTAAACTAGTGGTTAAAAAAATGTAACTTACACAATTGATGCTAGGAATAAATAAGTGTAAAGTATGTGGTACAGTGTCTAGTTTGTAGGTAAAATTGAATAAATAATAGAGTGGAAAATATATCAACAATGGTTGCTATCTTCCTAACCAGGGACATATATTTTAAAGTTTATATCTAATCAGGGATATATATTTTTAAAAATGAAATGAATAAATGGGTATTTATTGAGTAAAAGATAGCTATGATAGAAGTTGAAATAATACTTTACTGAAAGTACTTTAATTTTAAAAAAGTCAGGAACAAGAGACTTTGAATAAGGTGGTCAGGGGAAGTCACTCTGAGGAGGTAACATTTGCACCAGAGGAGAGAGGCTATAAGAAGACCTCTGTGTTCAAGTAGAAATCACAAGATCTGTGAGGTGGGAAAGAGATGAAAGTAGCTGGAATATGGACAGGCAAGGATGGGAACCAGGTGAAGGGAAGCCAGATAATTTTGATCAGACCCAAAATTCGTGCTACTCAAAATGTGGTCTGGACATCACCCAGAAGCTCACGGGTAATGCACAAATTCAGATCTTGCCCCAGAAGCTGCATTTTAACAAGATCTCTAGGCAATCCCTTTGCATTTTTGAGATTAATAAGCATTGGTTTAGGAAATCACTGAAAAGTTGAAACAGCACAGGGATATGACCCACTTTATATTTTTAAAGGATTGTTCTGGATGCCATGGTGAGCACAGAATAGAAGGCCATGTTTTTATGGTTATTTTATTATTCCATGTGATGCTTCTGCCTAGTTTACTGCTCCATCTCCTTCCAAGACAGTCCTGCTATAATTTGACCATTTTCTACCCAAAGTCTCTTCCCAAGGCTCCAGCATTCACTACTCTTTTTCTGATTTGTGTTGTACTCAGTGCAACTGCCCACCTGCCTTGTACTTTCAAGTGTCATCTGCTCCTGTATTCCTCAGAGCCCAGCTCTGACCACCACATCAGGAAGCTGCACCCTCTTACATCCTGATGGTCTCCTCTGGAGGTGGAGACAGCACTTGCCTTTGATATTGGACCCCACACCTTCAGCTGGTTCTTCCAGACCCAGCCTCTGCCTCAGCGGTGGTTTCAGGCTATAGCCATCTGTTCCCACTGTGTGCCCCTTCCATGCCCCAGGAATTCAAGGACCAAGTTAAAAATGAGCCTTTCCAAGTGACTCTGATTAGATTCCAAAGACGAGAAAGGAGTTCATATGTAAATGCCAGCCATCTTCACATAAAAAATAAAACTTTTTAATCGATTGTTGGGGGGAGCTGTTAATGAGCTAACCACTTTTAATTCAATATTTGACAGTAATTGCAACAAAATTACATTTAACAAGACAGGAACCTCTATGGGTTTTTAGCAGGCAAATGAGGTAACAGAATAGTGCCTGTTAAGGAACAGAAAGATAATCAAAGGAGCCTTCATGCCTGTTGCTGAGTCTGAGTGACAAGAATACCAACAGTAACCCCCAAAGACAGATGATCCTGGCTGTCTGGAATAAGAAATAAAATAGAAGATTTCCCTGTGCTTAGCATAGCACCGTCTACATGCCGGGCCTGACAGAGCACGTCGGTTGTTGAGACTGGCTGGAGATCTTGCTCAGCTAAAGCTGTCAAGGAGGCTGGGAGCCAAGGGGAAAAGAGCTTAATGACTTCTAATAGAAGTTAACAGGTAACTTTTTCAGTGAGGCTACAAGTAGCTACAATCCCTCTTCATTATGTGGCAATGGCAAGGAATACTTTTTTTTCTCATTCTGTGTTGTGCTTTGCAGAGAAATCAGTTCTTGATGCCGCTAGGCATCCTTTCAGAATGGCATCATGGAACTTAGTCCTTATATTAGCAGGGCTCAATCATAACCACGAAATGAGGGCAGTATTAAAGAGAGGTGTTGAGACGCAGGATGGGGGAGGGTCAGAGGGAGTGTTGTGAGGGTTTAATCAGGTCACCCTGCATTTCATCCTTGGGATGCTCTGGAGATCTGAGTTAGGCAGCTGGGAGTACCACAGAGGCATGGCTCCAAAATGGTCCTCATTATGCACTTTCTTGAAACCCTCTGAAGAAGAGCACCTTTGTCACCTCAAATGGCTATGTCATCACCTTTATTTCTGCTCTAAGTCTGGCTTTAATGGATTTTTCTGAGCTTCTAGCTTTGAAACCATATCGAAAGAACAACCTCAACTGAGCACCATTGCTGTTAGGCAGATCAAATGTCATCAGTCCTTGGGGACAGCTTTAACTTCGGAATGATGTTCAAATCTGGGTGGTTTAAAGTAAAGCAAATAGATTCTATATATTTTCAGTGGTGTCTAAAACAGGCTTCAGGAAGAAAACTCATTTTCCCACAGTTTAATACTGTATCTTTTCTAAAACAAAGGAAGGCAAAAATGCCATTTTTATACAATTTTGGGGTGAGGGATAGAATGTGAAAGGAAAAGAAAATAGCTAACAAAACATTCACATTGCTATATAAGAAAAAAGAACCTTTGGATACAAAGTTCATATTTGACAGGTAATGTGGCAATAAAAAGGAAAAAACATGAATTAAAATGCAATGAAAAGTTCATACTCTCCGTGCACAGAGAAACAAGTGAATGTCTTTAAATTGATCAGCTCTCTGGCTATAAGAAAGGCCTCACATGATTGATGAATGCATGGTGCTTTTTCTTACAGGTGCATGTTAAACATAGTGATGAGATTAATTTGAGTCCCCTTTTTAAAAAGAATATGCACAAATACATTTTTTATAATATTTTTTGCATACAGTAGAAAGTTTAAAGTGTTTTAAGACTAACTCAAAATCAAGACTAGGTTGATTGTAGAGAACTAAAGACTCTACCTATTTAGTATGAAGATAAAATACTCTAAATATGGAAATTCAATTGACAATTAAACCCATGGATGGTATCAGACTGAGAAGCATGGAGGGGAGATCCAGTAACAGTTCTCACAGTCACAAACCACCAGGCAAGGCCTCAAGTTATCACCAGTAAAGCCTTGTAGATATAATGTACCCGGGGAGCTGGGGAGTGGGAGAATGTAATTGCTCTGATGAATTAGAAGACCATGACTTTTATCTTAGTCAATAGAACAAAAATGCATTTTTATGCTTGTGTTAAATTGAATAAAACTGTTTTAAGTTTATTTAAATAAAAAAAAAAGCTAAGCATGCATGGCAAGAAAAGTTTTAAAAATGTTGGAACAGAAACAGATTGTGTGCAAAAAAATGTAATTCTCCAAATTGACTGTTCATGACAATCACACAGGCAGGTTCTGAGAAAAGAGACTCAGATCTACTTTAAAATCTCTGAATCAGAATCACTGAGTGGACTCCAGATTGTTTCCTATAGTTAGACTGTCTGCTTATTTTTCACACTGAATCAGATGCTTTTTGAACAGGGTTTGAGAATGAGACCTCTAATTTAATACCAAAAAGTTTGGAAGCCTGCATGTTTACAGTTATAACAGCTGCTGAATGAGGAAGGTAGCAAGTGTAAATGGGCCAAGGCTCAAATATTGGGAATCATTGATATAGAATACAAGCTTCATGAAGACAGGAACTACCTTCTCCTCCACTGTTTCACTAGACCCTTATAAGATGCCTCACAGATGATCTCTCTCTATCATAAAATGGAAGGTTTAGGAACACGATGTCCCATGATAATACAAAAGGGTCTGCTCTGGTTTGAATCTGGAATACTCCCCAAAACAGCAGCATTCAGAGGAGCTCTTGGGAAGTGGTTGGATCATGAGAGCTCTGGCCTCAACAGTGGATTAATCCAGTGATGGATTCATGATTTGATGATATTATTTTAAAGTGATAGAAACTATAAGAGATGGGACCCAGTTGTAGGTAGTGGGTCCTTGGGGGCATGTTCTTAGAGACTACATCTTGTCCTCAGCTCCTTTCTCTCTCCCTCCCTCTCCTTCTCCCTCTCTTCTTCCTCATGCCGTGAGCTGAGCAGTTTTCTTCTGCCATGCCTTTCTGCCATAATACTCTGCTTCATCTCAGGCCCAAAGCAATGGAGCCAGCAAACCATGAACTGGAACTTCTGAAACTGTAGCCCAAATAAATCTTTTCTCTTTTGTTTTTCTTTCCTCAGTTATTTTGTCACAGTAACAGAAAGTTGACTAACACAGGATTGAAGTGAAAGTCCTTCACTTGGGTAAAAATCCTCAAACTTTTTTAATGTCTCAGAACATCTAGATGCAAGAACTTTGCCCACATTGACCTATGAGACCTATATAATTTCTCATCCTTGTATCTTCCTTTGTGCCAATCAAAATGATAGGCTCACAGGAGGTATTCAATACATAGCATCATTGAACTAATCAATGCATCCTCTTTTACAGTTAGTATGATAATTTAGACTCATTAGTTACAAGGACAAAATTTATATTGTGCCTCTTCTAATTTTTTTCAAAATAAATGGACACTAAAAAATTCTATGAACTATAACTAAGCTGTATGAATGTCACATTAATTTGCCCAATTCATAGATCAAGAGAAAGCTGTGTCCTATTTCTTGAATTATGTTTAAAATTGTATCAATCTTTTATTAAGTCCATAGAAATGAAAGCAGGTAAATGGTTAAGGAGTTGCCCATAATATCCAGATGTTTTACCCATTTCTGTGGATTTTCCAGCTAGTCAGAGTGAGAGGTAGAATCATATCTTTGGATTTCTGGCAGCCGATGCTATGGTACTTCTCCACCAACAGACAGAGTTCTATCCAATGGGAGTGAATATAGTGTGGCCAACTTCTTCACAGTCTTAAAAGTGAAGCTGTCTGTCCTTACCTCTCTCTTTCTTCTCCACTGGATGGCATCTAGACTTGACAGTGACCCACCATCAACTGAACAGATATGGACAATAGCCCACAAGACTGAAGGAACCTGGGTTCCCAAATGATTGCCCTGAGATGTGGCTTTTCCCCATCTTAAACTGCTCACCTGTGGTCTGTTATGTGAGAAAGAGGTAATTTTCTCCATGACTGAATCCCTGCACATGTGCATTTTTGTTTTAGTACTTTACGCCAAAATATTATATTTCCTTCTCCAAGGTACTGAGTTCATTTTTATCAAATGGGTCAAGCATCTAATGTTTATCTGCAAGGAGTATGCTATTTGCCAGTTTTCCCCAAGGGGATAGTATGGGTTAAAGCAAGTATTCTACTTCGTTATCCTACGTAGCTGACAACAACCCATAGAGAATGTTCTCAGGAAAAATGTGCCAAATAATGAAAAAAGTGAGACCAAGAAGCTAAAAATATTATGATACATAGTTGTTTTTGACCTGGATATATCATCTGAAGGTGCATTTGGTTTGGTGTATTGCAAACACATTCTTGGTAACAGAAACAATATTTTTTAGTCTATTTCTGGGCATGTGCATACAGTTAATTAGCAAACTCCCATCTTACTGTGCATGCAAATTCCAAAGTTCAAGAAGTGGCAATTTGCCCACATAAACCTTATGCAGTTTTTATTGTTTTGTCAGATCTGCTTACTTAAATGCATAAATTAAGTACTATGTGTTGCACCTACTTAAAAATATGGCAGGATTCCTTGGGAGAAGTGAAAATTAAAATGTCAGTAAGAAAAAAGCTTTGCCATCTCACCCTCAAATCCATGCCATGGAATGAAAGTCAGTTTTGGAGATGAGTTGGCTGCCAGGCCAAATGTGGCAACAACGTCTGGTGCCTCTCCTAGGTCCACCCCACCCCAACAGCCTCACATTCTCTTGGCACCAGAAAGACTACGTGCTGGTCATTGAGAAGACATAAGATTCAGGAATAACAACTAAGCAGAGTTTACCTCTCTCCTTTTTCAAGCGTCTCATTCAATACTTCATAACCAACCACTCTCTGATTCTGGGGTTAAGAATATCCTTTTTATTGTTCTACAGAGAATGGCTCCCTTTGTTCTTATTGTTGTCTGAATTGTCTATGCATTCCTGCTGGAACACTACATTTGCCTTTGCCCTGCCTCCTTTCATGACAGGGACTATTCCCCACTAAAAAAAAAAGAAAGAAGGTTTCCTCCCATAACTCTCTGCAAAATTGCTTTATACAATAGTTACACACTCAATATTTTTTAACTGTTTGGCTTGCGACTACTTTGAAATACATTCCTTATTCCTTATTCTTATTGTTCAATGGTTTACAGCATGATTTTAAGTCACTTAGATATTCTTTTTTTTTTTGGTACTGGGGATTGAACTCAGGGGTACTTGACCAAAGGCAATGAAGAGACTCCTCCAGTTATAGTTGACATTTCAAAAACACACAAACATGCCCATGTATGCACACTCACTTTTGCTCTTGATAAGACTGCACAGGTTAGAAGGTACACATTTCTTTGCTCTAGGCTGGAATTATTTTAATTCAGCATGGCAGTACTGGTCATCTTATTCTGAACAGGGCAGAAGCTCTATCAACAAATAATGATGTGTGTGTGTGTGTGTATGAATGAATTCTTAATGCAATTTTTGGTAGACATATTTTTTCAAAACTATGGGCCTCCTGGAGAGTGGAAAATAATAAATCTTAGAGGTTTTTAAAATTAAGATGAACCTATCATTTCCTCTGGAGATTTAAAAATTCTCTCCCAAGGTGATTTAAACAATATCTTCATAATACTGTCAAACTATCAAATAAGATAATCATGGAAAATTCTTCTATCTTCCACCTATCACTACTCGATTTTGCTACTAGAGCAGGTAATGCTCCCTTATCATCAGTCACCAAAGAGAAAAGAAATCCTTCCTATTTCATCCTTTACAACTCAGAAAAGTAATCAAAATAGAACTCATGTCAATTTGTTCTCCTGACATTTTTCTATGTATAAACGGGGGGGGGGAGTCCTCATTACTGCTTAGTCCATCTCCCTTCTTCCCTATCTTCATTTTCAAATTTCAAAGTACTTCTTTGACTGAATAATTCCCACTCCATTCACATTTCCAGAGGCAGTTTAAAAGAACATAAAAGAGAGGATGCAGCATCATATTCTATTGTCACTGTGGTTCTCTGCTCCAAGCCCAGCCATCTGAAAGATATCCACATCTCTGGGTCTCACGTTGAGTGTTTACTTTTTATCATTTCAAAGTGTTTCTCTCTGATAGCACTCCTGTCAAATTTATGAATAAGTCTGGAAATTTTCAAGATAAGCTGAAATCGGTCTTATTTGTTGGCTTCTGACTCAAATTCCTTCTACCTCGTCAGGGAGGAAGTTTCTGATTTTAGAATCCAACTGCTGTATGTTTCTTTGCCCCAACTCTAGCTGTAAATCACACTTGGTTTCACAGATTTGATAAAACCTGTGAGCTTATAATGTCCCTGCCAGAACTAGCCAAGAGTTACTTCCTGGGGAATGAAGCCAATCGGCAGTCCTTCTAGCCACATAAATATGACCCTATTAGGTGGAAGTCAGTGGGCCTGTCTAATGGTGGGGATTTGCCCAAACAACTCCACAAAGTAGCATGATCAAAGTCATAAAAGAAATTTCCTAAAATGACAGGGGAAAAAGAAAACAACAGAAGCTTCTGTTTTGATTTTTGTCCTCTGCCCTCAACTCTGCTTGGATTCCACAGTAAGAAGGATTCCCTACCAATACATGACCTGTTTCTGTGTAAGAATGCAAGCTTATCCACTGATAGAGATCATCTCTCACACCTCAGCTCCTACATCACATCACAAGCTGCTACTTTGAAAAGCAAGAGCACAGAGACTCAAATAGGTTTTGACAGTGGTGGGAGAGGGGGCAGAAGTTATAAAAATGCAGATCTCAAGCTCACACAATTCATGTCTTTCCAATTTTAAAATATACCCTTTGATGGTGCTAGTGAAGACCAATGGTAATGGCAGTGAAGAACTATGCTGTCACAATGACATATATTTTATCCATGAATAAAAAGGCTATATATGAGAGAGTTGATAATGTTTGGTTATCATAAGAGCTGCATTGCTCTGTTGGCTCTTATTTGACTATCAAAGACCATCTGCTAGCATGGAAATAGGTGGTTTGGATATTCACTCAACATTTCCCTCTCTCGGTATATACTAAGCATCTACTACATATACACACTACATGCATTTGCCTTGGATTTTATTGATACACAGAATGTACATGTATAGTTTTGGGGAGTAAAGGAAAAGTAAAGATAAAGACCTTAGAATCCCAAAGAGAGAAGTTTGGTTATTTTACCCAATGTAGATGCACATTATTCCAGTTTATTGTGTTTCATTCTATGCATGAGTTAGGTTCTATAAGTTTTCATTTAAAAGTCTGAGAGTAAAGAACTCTATACTTTGAATAATAACATAAGATATTAATGTTAGCAAAACTACACTAAATAAATGATAATGATAGCATTGTTTTTATTACCTAGTATTATCTTTAACAAAACAATATTTTTTTAAAAAGCAGAGGAAATAAAAATCTGACAGGAACTTTAAAGATCAAATAGTCCCAAATTTTCATTTTGTAGATGGGCAAATTGAGCCCCTCACAGGTTGAATTTGTTAACATTGCATAAATAGTTGTTGTGGGATATGGAAATTATGGGAGTTGAGATTGCACCCACTTTGACTTGTTGCTATCTGAAATAAGAATTATTGTTCAGACTCATGCATGTGTTATGGGTCTTCTTTGTTCAAGTACTTGGGAAAAATTGAATATATGATTAAGATAGATTTTTCTTTGAGGCTTTGAAATGGTTTTCCTGACAGGGAGAACTTACTTTCAAATTTCTCTCTCAATATGGTCTTGACAAATTAATGGATGAAACTAAGATTAAAATACCTCAAATTAGACACTAAATTCTGTGAATTGTTTTCACTATGTAATTAGAATAAAAATCAAAATTGGGAACCTGCCAGTTCCCAGAGCTTTTCAGGTCTCTACAAAGGAGGAGCTCACTGTCTCTTCATCTTTGTATTAGGGACAAAACTCACTGGAGAAGCATCACCAGCCTTGGATAGACAGTAATGGGTTATATTTCATCATATACAAGACCCCTCCAAAGAGACCAATCACCTGGCCACTATAAGGAGACACCATAAAAAAAAATTAAGCAGGCATTAGTGGACTGAAGGCCTCTCATCTCGTCCTTGGGAAGCTGATGGATGAGACTATGTCACTCGACAGCCAGCTTTGTGCCAAGTTGCTTGACAGTAAAGGCCCTTCTGAAGCTGTCATTTAAAGCAGATCTGCTCTGACAGACCCTCATATAAGGCATCTCCTTCATAAAAAGACCTATGTAGTACATAATATAAACCTACTGCAAAGGAAAATAACCCTGTCAGTCCGAAGAATAAATACAAATGGTAATATAGTATGTTCCTGTTTTCTTCCCATCACCCATGTCAAATAAAAAATATGACGCTGGGAACACAATGCACAGTAAAGGATTTTTATGGAGATAACTAGTATAATCTCAGGAGAATACACCAAGAGAAGTGTTCTGAGGATGTTCCTGTGGAGATTTCATCTTCCAGGAGCAGCATTTGAAGTAGGTCAACATGTCCTGAAATGACTCAATTTATTTACATTCTGAATCCTGTTTCAAGTATTTCCTCCACTGGCTCCACTGAAGAGGGTAGGGACACTTCTCCAACTGCCTTCCATTAAATAACTGGCAAAGGTAAAAAAATAATTCATTCTTTTACTGAGCATACTAAATCAATTAGCAGAACCCACAAACTTGTGAGAATTGCTCTAGTATCTCTTGTTCAGTGACAGCCAAGAGTACAACCATACAATATGGTTCTGAAATGGTCAGTTTGAGATACCATTTTCAGGTACTGTGAATGTAAGTTTATGGAATCCTAAGCTTAGATTAGAGAAATATCTGTCTTGGCTAACCATTATTCCTACATTTTTGTAGCACTTTCCAGTTTCCAGTTTCTATACTCATCACCTCATTGAATCTTTATAATATCATGAATTATCCATTTTAAAGAAGAGAATGAGGCTCAGAAGAGTGGTTCCCACAAGCCACACAGCTGGGCAACAAGGTGTACGCTCCACTCCACATGCAGCAGACTTGTCACGTTTTGCTCACCAGTATTCAAAGACCATCTTGAAATAGGGAAAATGTGCTTTTGTGTGTCCCTTTGGGAGAAGCCCCCAGTTCTCCAACTTTGCCAAACAGAGCAAAGTCAGAATAAATTTTGTAGTTATAAATGCACCATAAATGACCACATCTTTTGTAGAGTTTATACAAATTCTTATCAGCCATTGCCCCTCATTGTTGCCAAGGGAAGTTGCCAACTTCCTCATGCACTAATTGTCAAGGAAGCAGAAGAGTGTTGATCTCCCTCTCCCAGTCTCTGGTAATTAGGTGCAGGCCCATGACACAGAATCAGTCAATCACAAGCTCCTCCTCTGGTCCCCAAATCTTGAAGAAAGAATGCAAGGAAAGGGCCTCACCAAGTGCCCACAGTAGTGGCAGAGCAATCAAGGTGGCTGGAACAGAATTGGTAGTGTCTGGCAGAAATAGCTCCAAGTGCAGAGATCACAGAGATCTAATTCTCCAGCTCCTTGGTAGCCCAGGGTCCCTTGGCTTCTGTTTGTTCCCTAGTTCTGGCTTGAGGATTTTTATCTGTTCTGACTCCTACAAATGTTATTTTTGCTGAGTTAAACAGAGTCAGTTTCTACTGTTTGCAATCAGGACCCTGTATGACACACTCAATTTTCTATCAGTTTTCTAATATCATCGACCTCTTATAATAATTAAATTTGGTATTTGAGAAGACTTTAAATACTTAATATACCCTTTTCTGACAATCAAAAAAACTATAATGTCTTATATTCAGAACACTAAACCAGAATATATATATGTCAATATTCTTAGCATTATATTATAAGAAGTTAATCAAAGGTGAGGTGTAAGGACCAGTTACTATATTTTTTACTAAAATTTTCCAAGAGCACTCCAGCATGCAGTAAGCGTTTCCTCTCGGGAACCCATAATACTAAATGTGTACACCATCATTGGACAAACAATCACTCAATGCCTTAAAACTATTCTTGTATTAGTGTTATATCTTAAATATATTTTCAAGTCTGGCTCTTAAATATTTCATATAATATGATCCAATTGTCCTAATCAGAATTATGATAAACTAGAAAGGCAAAAACTGAATGCATTTTTTTTTGTATTTTCTATCAATTCTACTAGAGAGATCAAGTGCCTGTGCCTAGAAAATGTACCTACTCTTTTATAAATTTTATGCAAAGATGCTTCTTCCAATTTGAGCTTAGTCAACAATCCTGTTGATTTCTATACCTTGAAACTTCCTTTATTCCTCCCACTCTGCTATTACAGTGACTTATACATAGTAGATAAATAATAAATATTTGAAAATCAATGGTTGAATGGTTGGTTCGGAAGAAAAAAATCCTGATATCTATGGCTGCCCAATATTATTTAAGCATTCATTGACACGAAATGACCAAAGGAGTGCAGAATTGTCAAGGAAGCACAAGAGTGTGATAATTGTAAGTAAATACACAGTGTATTTATATATTTGAAATATTTAGTAATTTTACATTCTTCATGAAGATATCCCCTTCTTTCTTGTCTCCTTTCCCCTGCCTGAAAACAAATGGACTGCATACAAATAGGATTTGTTGGTAATTGTCATTTTTTGCCTTTGACTGTCTTGTCTAGTCATAACCATTTCTAACAAAATAAAACAGAAAAGTCTTTGGTAAACTTAGTAAAAGATAAGCAGAACTTCTAGTAGGAAATTGTTCATGGTACATGCATATTTTAAAAACATCTTTTTCAACTGCCAGTCGCCTTGTCTAATCAGGGCACCTCTATTCTGAAGGAGCAAATATCAAAGTCAAGATGGAATGTAAATGCAGCATTATAATATATGGCATGTAGAATGAAGATATGGCAAAGGTTGACATTGATGATGATTAAACCGTTTGGGATTTGGTCTTAGAGACATGAGGACAGAATCCATAATCACCAGCCCTCCTCTCATCTTTTTACAGTACCTGCTAATAATATACACCAGCTTCATAATTGCCTACTAAAAGATAGGTGGGGAGTTCATTAACCACGCTAATTACAAGAACAATTTATGCTAAATCATCAGCAGGAATGTTTAAAATACTCCTTGAAAGCCAAAACAATGTAAAACCGACCTTAGTGGATACACAACATCTGTTCTCTGAGACTGGATAAAAGAGAAAATCACAAGAAAACAGTAGATGGAAGCAAAAAAATATTTTCTTTGTCATTCCCAGCTGAATGACAGGTGTGAGTCTATTGTGTGAAGAAAATGGTGTGTATTAGAGATGATGACCTCACAGGGAAAGGGGATGGCTGGCAGCTGCTGGCTCCTCCAGGCCTCACCGCTTGTCACCCAGAAGTCCAATTTGTTATTGTTCAGAGAGATTCCATCTCCAGCTTCCTCCTCTCTGAAGTGTGAGTCAGATGGAAAAGAGCAATATTCCAAAAGAGTTTTGAGATGTGTTTTAAATGTCATGTCCATTTTAACATAACTTACCAGATGTTCAGGAGTTATAGAACAAAAGACGATGGCTGACTGACTGTGCATGATAGAGAAGTTTAATTGTGAAATTAACAGGAATAAATTATTGCAAAATTTATTTTAAGACATCATTTAGTAAGTACATATAAGCATCAGGAGCTAATTTTTACACAAGGGTTTTTTTGAACCTTAGAGTTTTAGGGCTATTATTATTTCATAATTATGAAATAATTCCTTATGATTAGGCAGTGTCAACTAAGGATTTTTTTTAACAAAAGTCAACCATATCTAAATGCATATAATTACCTTTTCCCCTGCAGGAATAGAATTTTTAAAGGGGGAAATGATTCAGGTAATGTTTTTAAGATCTCTTTAAAATGGAAATATTTCTCTGGAAATTTTCCACACATTTGGCATCAGAAGTCTCCTCTATTCAAGCTTCACTAATTAGGGACATGCACATGGAGTTTGCCATGTAAGGTGAAAGGAGAGGAACATTAATGACCCAGGCTGTGATATTATTTGTGAGAAGTTCTTTCCACTGATCCGACACCAATTGAAGTTCAGCTTTCAATTCTGTCTTTGAAGCCCAGATCAAGCAGTGTCATGGACACATGTCTTTTGTGTTATAGTCATTTTTTTCCTAAACTATAATGGACTGCCTAAGAAAGAAAGCATCCACCCCAACGCTGGCAATAGGCACTGTTTCAAACTCAGTTTTCATTTGACATAAATACTTCCATGGCAACTTTGTGACTTGAGACATGGTAACATTATAAGGAAATGATAAATAATGACCAGAAAATTCATTTCTATCCAACTCTCTTTTCTCTCCCCAGTTCCTGGCATGCTTGTGGAAATGGCCAGTAGGTGAACCCAAGATTGGTAACCTCTGCTATGCAATCTGTGTGATTCCAAGGATGGCAGGTCATTAAGAAATTTCTCTTGGGCATTGAGTTATTGCTACTCTTTTCACTGCCGAAAAAAGAATTAGTGAGTCTTGGAAAAATAAAGTAGTTAGTTATTGGCAATATCCGGCCTCCTTAGTTGGCACCACTTATCAACATTTCAACATGCACCTGATACCTAGCGCCTTCTAACAGCCCTTTCCACCTGTCTCTGCTTATTACAGTAAATGACCATTGATGTACAGCAGATGTTCTCAAACACCTCAGATGGGAGATATTTAAAAATACTACTGCCTGGGCAGTATTCTTTTTTTTTTAAAGATGTGTCCAGAAGATTTTAATGTTCATAGAAAATTTAAGAACCACTGGAACATTGCTATTCAAAGTATGGACCCCAGACCCACAATACTTATATCACCTGAGAACTTGTTAGAAATGTAAATTCTCAGGCACTTGTCAGATCTCTTGAATTTGAATCTACCTTTTAGCAAGAAGCACTACTCTAAGCCAAGGATCTTATTAAACTTAGTTACATGCAAGACTTCAAAGAAACCTGTGATCAGAATATTATATGTTTGTGTTCTTGCAGGTTTTTTTCTGGGGAAGGGTCCAGTAGTTTTTATGATATTCTTCAAAGGCTTTGTGACCAAAATAAGATGAAAAACCAGCACTAGAGATGAGACCAGACCTTATAACCTCACTTCCAGGAGACAGACAAATGAAATAAATGAGTGAAGGGTATGAGCAATTGCCAAATAAGTTTGTAGAAATAATTCTGCACAGAATAGTGCCCTTTCTTATTTAAAAAAATTGCCTTATTTCTTCAATTTTAATTTATATGTGGCACCAGCATTGTTTTTTAGACTTAATGGGACAAATAACTCTTATAGAAGCATATCTGGATAGTTATTCACCAGTATAAAACTCTTCCTTATGTCTTCCTTTTAAGGAAACATCTTCCTAGAGCACATTCTGGCTAGAATCGAAATTCCACAAAACAGGTCCTAAAATTGTAAGTTTCATTCTAAGAATGAGAAGCCAGAAAGTTGAGTTGTCTTGACAAAGTTCAAAGTGAATTGATCCTGGTTAATGCCAGTGTAGCAGTTACAGTCGGGTCAGCAAAGACAAAGGTAATTTAAGCTTCTCAAGCAAGTCAAGATTTAATACAGGAAAGTGTGTGATGAAAAGGATGAAAGAGTGGGGTCTGGGAAAGCTGCTTCTAGTTCTCAGATTTGTTGATGGGCTTCAGAGTCAGGAAACTGCCTGGAACTGTGAGACACTGCTAGCTAGAATAACAGCTGCCTGCAACAATCAGGTAAGTATTTCACAGGGCAATGCCCAGAGGCATTTTCTGAATCTTGCCACCTGCCTTCTACTAACTTAGGAATGGTAGGATGTTTTCTGCCTCTCTCTCACTTTCTGAAATCGTGCATTGATGTCTCTTATTGGCAAATCTAAGCTAGAATCCTATTGACAAGGGATTGTGAAAAAGTACAGTTCACAGGCGTTCAACCCCTGCAATCAGAACCAAGCACAGAAGAGGAGCAGGGACAGCGCTGAGTTAACAACAGATAACTAAGTACAGCTAACGCATTGAATACTTTACCTGTGCTGATATCTGGTTTAGTCTACTTTACACAAATTCTGACACAAATTTTCTTTGGGCTCATATTCATGAGAGAACTAACAAATCTATTGTCTAAAACAAACTTTATTCCATTGAGACAATGGTTCGGCAAGCAAACAAAACAAAAAAAAAAATGACAAAAAACATTTAATCCATTAGAAGTTTACTCAGTAAATAAGATAGGACAGATCAATAATAGATCACAAGAATATATTTATCTATATGAAAACCCTGAACGTGCAGAACTATTTCTACCTTAATGTGAACCTTTTTACTAAGCTGCACCTTATTGACAGCATGCATTTATATCAAGGGAATAAACAAAAACATATGTGCATATTAATATCAAGGAGATACAAATAAGAACACAGGTGTTTGGACCCAAATCAAGCTCAAAACAGTCGAAACACAGAAGCAGAATTTGAATTTCTTAATGAATTGTCTCTTTTCTTCAGAACTTACATCTCTTGCATAAGTAGACATTTTCCTTTATTGCATAGTGAGATGAGAGTTGATAAATGGATAGATTGGTTGATGTTTGATGGATGCATTATAGACTCCTCTAACAAACATTCAACTTGATTATATTGAAAGACACCAAAAATAACAGGAAGAGAGGAAGTGTAGAGATAGGCATTTGCTGAAGGTCACCATATTGAAGGGAAGTCTGAACTTAGTTCCTTTCTCAATCACAGTACTAGTGCACTTCACATTTCTGAACTTTAGTTCCCCACAGGTAAAATGAAGACTTCATCACAGCTTGATTATGATATTATAAAGCATGTCTGTTTAATGAAGTGATAATAGGAATAAAGACATTCATAAGAATCCCGTTGAGCCTAAGCCAGGAGAAATCAATGCTGTCAAGAGAGCTGCATTTTGTCTTATGCCAAAAAAGAGCTTTGCTGAGTTGTACACGTTTGGGAAAAGGTAACGTCGGTGGCTGCTTCAAAAGACAATGTGGTACATAAATGGCTTCTCAGTGTTCTTGTCAATCAGTCCTTCTTGATTGAATCACCAGAGAATGAGTGAGGATAACGAATATTTCCACCTAATGTCAAGCAGATATGGTACAGTCAGGCCATGGAATAATAATAGTAACATCTGCAGATTGAGGGTTCTGAGCATTGTTCAAAAGAGTACAAGTGCATGTATTCATCCATTTAAACCTCAACAACCTTGTGACGGAGAGTCTATCATGACCTCTATTTTACAGGTGAGCAAACTCAGACACCAAAAGGTTAAGTATATGACCAAGTCACACAAAGACAGGGACAGGACCAGGTTTGAAACAAGTCTGTCTATATTCTTAACCACTTCAGCCATATGATTTTCAATAGAGTTGTAGTATTTTGGCCATTAGTAGAATTTTCCCCCAAGGTTTTGGCAAACGTGAGTCTTAGTTCTTAATGTTGCTGTGAATTTCACCTTTCCAAATGTCAGAATAGCTATTTTAATGAGAATTTGGGGGAAACTTCTAGCCAGAAATCATTTTAAACAGGAAATCACTGTTTAAAGTGTTTCTTTATATTCCAAGCCACAACTTCAGCATCTCCCATTCCCTTCAATGATTTAGACCCACCCATACAGCAACAAATACCTTTCAAAGACGGATAGCCACAGACTCAGACATAGAATGAAATGTGTTGAAAATATGTCCCAGGGATTTCACGTCCGGATGCAAATGTCCCTTTGTTTTCAGAAACAATAATTAGGTGTCATACAAATCCCAACAGAAGAACATAATGAACTGTTTGGGAGCATAAATTCTTTTGTCAGTACAGAAGGCAGAAGAATGCACAGAAAGAAATAAAAATACGCATGGATTGGTAACATCACTGGAAACCTTAGGGACCTCAATTCTGGGTACTATGATCGACTTATCCACAAGCACTTTCAAAGTGGGAAGGTAAGGACTCTTGACTATTTTGTCATCTTCTTTCTAGTTTAAAGTATGCCATATTTTCAGACTGTGTTTAGAACATGAAAATGCTTTAAGTCAAAGTTCTTAAAGATATTTGACTACTTGGTCAAAGTTTACTTTTAAAAAAAGCAAGAATATATATATATATTTTAAAAATAGCAAGTATGTATTAGCATGTATTTTAAAGGAAGTACATTTATTTACATATATAAAAGTTCAAGGTTGTCCAGTTCCCAAAGTTCAGCAACCAGCATTTGAAGTGCTGCTCATATTTTCTCAGAGTTTTGGCTGAGGTTTTCAAGAAACTAGTCACTCATAGAAAACTGTTCCTTTGGTATATAAAGTGGGAATCTTTAAAATCAGAGATGTATCACAAGGTAAGAGGTAGCATTTTTTTATCCATATACCATGTATTTCCCAGAAAACACTTTACAGAGCTGACAGCTATCTGCATGACCCCTTTCATCAGCACCAAATTCACATTTCAAATAAAAAAGGAAAGTGATTTGGGTTTAGAAGGCTCTTCACCCAAAACCACACAAGTGAAAGCCACTTCAGTCTTTTCCCCTGCTTTCAAACACTTCTGCTAAAAATCATTAGGGAAAACTGAAAGATAGCATATATAAAACTCACACTTCCAGCTGAAAGAGTCCTACTTAGAAGGACATTTTTCTCGCCCAGCTTCCTAAACCAGTAATCCAAAAAACAGAGAAATTGGTCTTGAGTAAAAAGATTGGATTTAAATTATAAAGTTCAAAACTTACTAAGCCTTGTGGATACCAGTCCTGATAATACTGAAAACAAGTAGAAAAGCAGTTATATAAAGACTGTTTTGGCAATATTGCTGCCAAGGAATTCCCTGTTTTCATTTTCACAAGTTGAAAGAAAAGATTGTTTATTATTTAGCAAAAACTAAACTAAAATGCATAGAATACCTCAAACTTGTATACATGAATAAGTATCAAAATAACAAGAAAGATGATTTTTAAAAAGTTTTTCTGAGAGAAACATAAGGAGAAGTAAAGGGAAAAAGTAGTAAATATTCATTAAAGAATCTCCAAAGAACAAGGGATAAACCTCTTTTAAGATTTAAGAGATCCCTAGAATATTGATTTCAAAGTTTTGAGAGATATTCTAGAAACAAAATTTAAGTTCAATACATAATTATATATATGCATATATGCATATGCATATATTCCTTTAAATCGCCTGAATTAACAAGAAGAGGAGAAAAAAATAAACAAAAAAGAAAAGAAAATCTGTTTGAATGCCTGAGCAATCCTCTCTAATATCACATCTGTGCAGCTAGAGAAAACAGCAAAGTATGTAGCTACCTGATTTATTTATGTTAACAGCCTAACCAAATATTTAAATTACAAAATTAAAAAGCCCCAAACTTTATGTGAATCAGAATTATTTAGATTATCTATTTAGAACTATCAAAAATCAAAAGGACTACTTTCCATCACTGCATTCTGTTTGCTAGATGTGCTAGAGGAGAAGAACTATAAAAAACTGAGATACTCAGACTGGCACACACAAATCTAAAGCTCTGCTCACAAATATACACAAACAAGCATGGAAATGTAGGTATTATATTGTTTATAATATAATCCTGAAGCAAGTGTGTATCCATGAAAGAAGTCCTCCATCAGTCCAATATAGGACCATGTCAATGCTATAAAATATCATTTTGCTTCACATAACCAATGCTAGGGGGAAAAATTTTTTTTGCATAAGTGCCTAATTCTGGTTTGCTTTGTAGATCCCAAATACTGGTGATGAGGGTGGGGAATCCTTAAAGAGAGAGTGTATGAAACTATTCTGCTGTAATGTATTATTTTTGAAGGTAGTTGAACATCTTGGCAGTGGTCATTATTCTTCTGAAGAGCTAGAAAATGTTTATTTTTCTTCATTTTTATGTTCCAACTCTAGTTTAAGAGATAGGAAAAATAGCTTATTGATCGATTATTAATGAATATTCATCACAGGCTGAATGATTACATATCTGATTCCAGCAGAATGATTAAAATCCTATTCTCATCTATTGACTCTGATTCCTTTGTTTAGAACTGTTGGTTTCCTTTGTGACAGCAGAAGCATGTTTTTGAGAGAAATTTCCTAGATCTTTAGAGAAAGATTTACATATTGGTCTTTTCTATGACAAAGTAATATCTTAGATGTATTAATAATACCAGAGTATCCATTTATTTTCAGATCGTAGCCACTTGTTGGCACACAATCCCATGCATAGCTGCCTCTTAACATCATTTGAATGATTTGTATTGCTTCCAAGAAATGTAAAATTAATTCCATAAAAAAGTTTCCACAAATAATAAAAAAAATATCTTCTTTTCCATTGCCTCAGTCTCAAAGTGGACGCCTATCTTTTCCTGGGAAGAGACTACCAACCAGCTGTTGTGGCACAGTCAAGGAAACTTCCCTTATGTCTTGTTATTTGGATATACCCTTTGTCATTGCTGGTTTCCAAGAAGACACCTTTCTCTGGACCAATGGAAACTTCCTTAGCAGGTCACAGCTACAACTCAGTACTATGGATCAGTTAGCTCCCTTAGGGTCAACCTTGCGCTAATGAGGAATAGCTCTGTACATCCAGGGGACAATTCTCAGACTATTCTTGGTTTCTTAGAGGTCATCAGTGGACTGAGTCTCACTTGCCTTCAGAGTTAACTTACTCTTTAACAGATATTTAACTGCTTTTCTCTTTTCCCTGTTTCACTCTCTGACAGTCTTGCTCTCAGGATCAGCACTTGGAGAAACCCACTGAAAACACTGTTGCTTGCAGTTTAACCAAACTCTATCTGTACAACTTGGCCAAGAAGAGCACCAATGTGGTTATACAAATTCCAGAGCCAACATGGCTGAATTCAAGAATTCCAGCTAAGGAACAATCGGAAATGTATGCAAAGGGTTTGGTTACTAGAGACTTGACCTAGGAGCCAAGGGAACTAGATTATATCTTTGGAAATCTTACACCATCCTTGTTCAAGTTCAAACTTAGTTCCTAGCTAGTTCTTAACAATAAATAACCAAAAAAGAAGGGAACCAGGTCTAAATAACTGTTGATCTTCTCTTCTGTAGAAGCCATCACATCCCCTCAAATAAATTTAATTCATTGAATTCTTTGAATTCAATGCATAATAACAGAATTTTATTTGCCAACCAAGCATAAAGGGAATTATAACTCTCATTAGGGCCTAAAGGGATATTCTACACATGGCAATGTTCAGATGGAAATTGGGGATATCTATCCAGATTTTTAAAATAAATTGAACTTTAATTCAATGATTTTTATGGTGAAACATCATAATGCATTTCAATAATCAAACTGACTCAGTCATAAATTTTCTTTAACATTAAGGCTCACTTTTTTATACCTTGGCTGATAGTTCTGACATAGGCAAAATGTTTTCAAAGAAAAATGCTGTTCTGAATCTGGTGATTCATTGGAACATCATTCTGAAAATTAGCTCTTTCAAAATCGAGTCTTTCAAGGAAATATATGTTTTTCAAAATAATTGTCTTTGGATCACTAAACCTGGGTATGTAACATCCTCCTTGTCACAAGGCTGCAAAGATCTTAATGTTGTGGAAGGAACTGGTGACAGTGGCAAACTTAATAGGATACTACTTAAGAAATAACTGGACATTTCTCTTGTTTTATGAGGCAATAATTTTACTCCCTAGTGAGTAAAGACTGGGAAAAAAAATTGGATCATTGCCAAAGACATAATGTATACTATATCAAATACTGCCATTACATTTCTCTTAACTGCCTCCTGGAGGTCATGTGGCTGCCTCTAGGGAAAGCTTTTCTGATAACTTTTTCTGAAAAATCACATTAAACAAATACCAGACTAACAATGCAAAGATTCAGCACTCTGTCTTCCATATATGACTTCTGTAGCTAACTTTCTAGCTTCCAAAATTCATTGCCCTTATTATAACTGTGCTGTATCATTGCCTCTTATGTAAATAACCAAGGCAGCATTTAAGTCATTTGTACCACTGACTTCAATATGGCAAGTCCTAGGAGAGGCTCAGGATTCTTGGTCTGAAAAATTGAGAAGTCCCCATTAAAAAGAAAGGAATTACTATGCATTTGTTTTGTGTTGCTCAAAATGAATAAGCATTAAAAAGAAATACTTCAAAAGACAGTGAATCAAGTTTTTAGCAAATACATTGCTTACCCAGATGCAAATCCTAAAAGAACCCTTCTTGAAAATCATTTATTGGATGTGTTCCTGCTAATCTGACTTACAACAGTGAACTTGACCATACATTAATAAGCTTATGATATGTGAATTGGCCTTACAAAAGTATACAGGAAAGTGACACCATTTGATAAAGCCAGTAGCCACATCAATCCCCTAGAAGAGTGGTCTTTCATGTTCTCCATTAAACAAGTGGCACCTTGGAGACCTCTCCAAGTCACTGATTTTAAGTTTTCTAATTGAAGTTGTTGACCATGACCTAACAAAGATTGGCACCAAACAGCAGAACCTTTCATCTCTAAAGTGAGTCTACCTTACACATAGGTGCCCACCAGGCTCAGAATAAAGAAATCAACTCATTTGAACTAGGCTATATCTGAGATTAATATAAGTGCCAAAATTTTTCAATATGTGTTAATTTTGCCCACAAGGATATTTTACGGGTAATCATGAGTTTCTAATTATAGTGCTGTGCTTTGAATTTACTGATTGACATGGATTTAAAATCTTATCATAGTTTTAACTCATTTGCCCTATTTAATAGGTTGGGGGTTGATATTATTATCCTCCTACATGTCTAAATACTTAGTGCAGCTAAAAGGTTAAGCAACTTTACCACCAACATGTGAGGAACTCTTCTGCTTCATTCAAGCCTGTTCTCTTCCTGCTCCTGGAGACTGTTTCTCCAACACCCATTCTCAATTTAAACTCAGCAAGGACCCTGGTCTAGGTCTACACTTCTACCTTAAAGAAGGATTTAGGCATTTCTTGGGACCTATGGAGAATGCTCCCAGAGAATCACAACAGGCCTTACCTCACCCAGGCTGTAACACCCCCACTTTGTAGTATAGAAGTATGTTAAGGGAGCCCATCCCTTCTCTGCTCCCCTCCAACCTACCCCTGTCATTACAACTGTAAAGTCATAGCTGGCAGAACTAGGCCAACCCAAGAAGGCAGCAGCTGCATCTTTGAGGTGCATTCATCTCTCCTTCTGCCTT